>MU734386.1:48073-93352 GCA_026770625.1 Nicotiana glauca | reverse complement strand
GGGGGGGTGTTTACAAATTTGGAGCAACTACACCTCAGTCCCAAACAAGGTCTGCTAAGAATTTTCCCATGATGAGTACTGGTGTCATTCATGTGTTTTATAAGTGATCGAAACACTTGTTTTGTACCAATTTTGATGACCAAAAACACTACCCATTTGCAATTAATACCCCTTATAAGAAATTGCTTGGTCCCTAATGTCTTCAATAATCATTAAAGAGAGACGTCGAAGGCCCTTCTCTTTTATGCTCTTGTCATTTGCCTAAAGAACATTCCTTCCCTAGCATTTTTGAAATTTCTAGGTGAAATGCTTCCTTGCTCAGTTCTCGTTATAGGATCGCCCAACAAAGTCCTCTTTCTTTTATATTGTCTCATATTCTACGTCATACTCTAAATCCTCCTCTTCCCTGATAGTTCTCTCATCGTCATTTCCACTTAAAAATTTGCGGCCCTTTGTGAGTTACTAATTCTAATTTTTCTTGATCCCCCTTGTCCTTCATGTTCCATGTTCCTTTTATGTAAAGCAAAAACAGCCAGGGGATGTTAGCATGCTAGTATGATCAACCATAACATGATGCTGAGAGACTAAATAGAGCAGGAGGGTGAGATCAACATACCTCCTTTTAGGACCGGTACCTTCTTCGGCAGGCAAACTTAAATTAGCATCATAAGCGGTAGCATTATCACTTGGCAAACTCAAATTAACATTATGAGCACTAGCTTCTTCATTTGGCAAACTCATATTGGCATTATAACTTTCTTGTCCGCCTCCTGAATCCAATGGCTTCGAGTGCTCATTGTTCTGACAAAACTCCTGACTTTTAAGTTGCATTTGGGAGTGGATTAAGGATCCTATAGTCTCCAAAGTAGGAGATGCTTTTGATGGTAGTAGAAAGACATGATCGCCGCTTTCCTTAAGGTTTAAGGACAGGAACAGCTTTCGCAGATGCTTGACCAACAATTTTTCAGATAAACCCCTTATATCTACAGCTTGTCCATCATCAATCATTTGTAGAAGCTGCATAGAATTTTCAGAAGACGTTAGCTGAATTTGCCTACATATGAGAACAAGAACTTTTAAAGCATGTTCATGCTCATAGCGAATATGTCAAATATTAGCTTGATGACGAATTTATTATGATTTAAAATCCTAGAATACCATGTCAGCACTAATAAACGACCAAAACGATTAGTAGCTTATGGACACAAGTTTTATTGGATATGCTAATTAACTTTATCAATAAGTCCCATATACAAGAAATATACCAAAAAGTAAGAGAATCTACAACATAATGTGATTCTCCATGAACAACACCCAATCTTCTGTACACATTGAATGCTTGCGGACAAAAGCAGGGCAGAGCTAAGCTGAAGAAAGGAGGTTCAATTGAATCCCCGTCATTGATAAACTGCACTGTATAGTGGCAAAGAAGGTTTAAAAAGTTGTTGCTATATTTAAATTGTTGAATCCCTTGACCTAGTATAGTGGCAAAGAAGGTTTAAAAATTGCTTTAAGTTCAAATCCCAGGTGCAACATTCTTAGCATTCTTTTGAATTCCCGCCCCACCACTGGACACAAGCATCCCTTATGTATATCTACAAAACCAAACAGCTCATTTCTTTACTCACTAATACAAGGTAGAAAACGATTTCTTTTGATGAAAACTAGGGTACTGCAGGGGGAATTTTTTTTTTTTTCAAATGAAGTAAGATGTTGTATTAAAATAGGGCATCAGGAAGATGCAAATACCAGAAAGTAAAGTCAGAAAAGAGGTCATAGCTGTTAAGCTCACAAAAATAGATAATGTTAGCTCACTAGGGGCATCCTATACAAAAGATAAGGAGCTAACAATATCAAGGAATTGAACTGGGCAATTTAAACTACAGATGGGGAAAAACTACGGATAGAATATTCTGGAAGGAAACAAATGTTGGTTCTCTATTGATTAATTCACTTTGTAAGGTCCTTCTAGTTCTCGTAATAATGCATCATTGCATTGTTGCATACAAAGCAGGCTTTTCTTGGCAGATCAATTGGAAAAATAACTCATCGCTACAAGTCAGAATTCTGGCTCGAAAGCTCCTACATGACCTAATTTTCATCAACAACATCAATAACAATAAACCAGTGAAATCCCATAAGTGGAGTCTCCGTCTGGAGAGGGTAAGTGTACGCAGGCCTTACCCCCACCTTATGACGGTAGAGAGGTTGTTTCCGAAATACCCTCGACTCAAGAGAAGTAAAAATGACACAATAAACAAACAGTAGCAACAATAAGGTAATAAGATACGTAAGCAAATGGTGCAAGGTGCAATAACAAAGATATAAGAATACAACACTGTCCGAATAGAGTCAATCCTGCTGGAAATAATGACACCCCGTGTAATAGCAAAGGGCTAGGAATAGGAATAGGAAAATACAAGACTAGTACTAATACTACTGGAAAGACTAGACAAAATTCTAGACTGCTATCAACCCACAACCCTAATCCTCGACCTCCACACCCTCCTATCGAGGGTCATGTCTTCAGAAAGCTGCCGTAGCACCATGTCCTGCCTAATCACATCACCCCAATATTTCTTAGGCCTCCCTCTGACCCCATGGTCAACCTCTCACATCCTAACCGGGGCATTAGGGTCTCTCCTCTTCACATGTCCGAACCATCCCAGCCTCCATTCCCGCAACTTATCTTCTACAGGAGTCACGTCCACCTTGTCCTAATATACTCATTCCTAATCTTATCTTTCCTGGTATGCCCATACATCCATCTCAACATCCTTATTTCCTCTACGTTCAACTTCTAGACATGAGATTTCTTCACTGGTCAACACTCGGCTCCATACAACATGCGGTCTAACTACCGCTTTATAGAACATGACCTAATTTTCAATAACCGAGAAATCTCCAATGGATAGTGGCCCACGGTTCGAAACTAAGTGGATAATGACCTGCCCTTTCTACCCTTCTCTACGCAGATACCAGGCTTTAGTCAGCTGCGGGATTCGAACCCGTGACATGCGCCTAACTCTCACATCAAGTGTTGTGATCTTACCACTAGAACAAAGCCCAGGGAGCTTCTACATGACCAAATCGGAGAATACAGAGGTAGAAATCTGCACCAACCTTAGTCAGAAGCCAGGAGAATATACAAATAGGTTTTCAACTGTGAAACTGCTTAACTAGGGACACTGTTTGCACTTAACATGGACTCTCTAATTCCCTAATACTGAAAGTATGTTAGTAGCTGGATTTGGTACAAGACTTAAAACCACTATCCAGCTAAATTTAGAATGTGATAACTACTATCATGAAGATAAAGAAAAGGCCAGCTCCTAAATGAAATTCCAGCAAGTGCAAAGGGAGTTGTTCTGACTTTGTATTTCATCTTATGAATTTTGATAAGGATTTTGTTAACAACTTCTCATACTTTGTGTTCCCTGCAACTTCTTGGTGCCTGTTTAACACAATACTTTTTTTTTTTTTTAAAAAGGAGTTCCATCCAACCATCTTATCCAACTCCATCAATTAAATTAACATTCCGGTGAACTGTCTTCTAACAATGAAATTGCAAAAAAAATCCAAATGGGAATTTTCAAGTGCATGGAACATTTAAAATAACAAGGAAAAATTCTTGTACAAAAAATTAATGAATTAATACAAAAAAAATGATTATCTGTCCCATGATTTATACGATACTTCTCCATCTTGGGACTCTCCAAAATGTTCAAGATATTTTCTTACAACTTTCAAAAGTCCAAATGTAATGACTATTTATGTTTGAACTTTGATGTTGATATTTTCTCCATTATACTAATTTTTACTATTACATTATTTTCTTCCATTATCACTAATATTACACTTCCTTTGTCTCATTTAACTCTGATCCAAAAAGAATGACACATTACATATGTATATATTTAAAAATAATTTAACTTTACACTCTTCATTTTTCAGAGATGGTTTATATACACACAGTGTTTAAAAAAGCGTCCGTTTCTCCGCTTTAAGCGAGAAGCAAACCGAAGCGAGAAGCTGCACGCTTCACCCTGCTGAAGCGACTCAGGTGCAGAAAAGCGACCGCTTCCCACTAAAAAGCGAGAAGCGGGAAAACGATGTGATGCGAAGAAGCGACCGCTTCTGTGTTTTAAAACAGACCCAGTCCTATTTTATTAAAAAATGAGGTCTGGTCTTTCATTAAACGAACAAATGCAATGCGACTAGGGTTTTAAAGACACTGGTCGACTTCTTCTTCTTCATCGACTGAAAGCATCAACTTCTTCAACTTCAACTTCAAACAATAGGTATGTTCTGATTGTTCTTCTTCTTTTTCTTTCACTATTTAAACGTCCAAAAAGCAGCGAAATGCTGGCAAATTTTTATTTTTTTACCTTCGGTTCTATCTCAGATTTGATGCCAATTTTTAATAGTGAAAGAAAAAATTGCCCCATTTTTTTTAACCTCTAATTTTTATATCCTTTTTAAAATTCAGCTTCACTTCAAAAAAGCGAGTGCTTCGCTTCTCGCTTCACGCTCTTCACAACACTATATAGACACAAATGTCTATGGCTTGTTTTAGACCACAAGTTTCCAAAGCTTTTTTTTTCTTACTTAACCTCGTGCTTAGTCAAATACCATCACAGAATTAGGACGGATGGAGTATAACGTCAAATTATAATCTTAAAGTTTGTAACCAATCAAATACCATCCGACAAACTGAGCAGCAACAACAATAACAGTAGCAACAAAAACGACAACAACAATAACACAATTAGCTAGCTAATTACAAAAAGAATAATAAAAATATAGTACCTGTTCTAAATCACCAGCTACAGTAGGAAACTCCTGCAATATACCTTTCACCACATCCTCCGGCCTTTCCCTAAGCCTCTCGAGCGGGGAATCATCAGAGACCGACCCGGAACCGGAGTCTGACTCATCAGAATCCGGATACTTCCTCTTCCCCTCTCGTTTTGATCTCCTATTGCTGCTGCTGCCTCTATGCTTCCGCTTCTTCCTATGCTTCTTCTCTCTCTTCTTCCTCTCTCTATGCTTATCGCTCCTCGAGGAGCTTCTCCGACTCCTTTCCTCCTCGCGACGACGCCGTTTGTGCCGACGCTTGCGTCGGTTTTCTTCGTCGGAAGTGCTGTCAATTTCATCGTCCGACTCGGAGGACGATTGTGACGAAGAAGTGGCTGATTCTTCTAGCTTGTGCTTCTTTTTCCTGCTCGAATGCTCTCCCATGGTGATTCTTCTGGTTTTGATGGAGAAATTATTGATTGCAGGCTCTTATTCTTTACGGTTGCTGTTTTGGGGACTCAATTTGCCAATATAAATGAAGAATTAATCTGTAGGCTCACTCAACTGTCTAAACTCTAAACTAAAAATAGTATGAAAAAAATATAACATATGAATAATTCATGTAAAATATATCTATGTATCTATATACTATATTAAAAACATAAAACCTGAAATATTCACTGGCCTTTTTTATCTTTTAAATTTAAACTTTACATTGAAAAAATTATAATTTATTTTACTTTTTTAATATTTAGAAATTTGGAATCAACTAAAATTTATTATTAAGTTATAAGCATAGTTTACTAGATCATCACCGTTGAGAAAAAAATCTTATTGTAATTATACAAAATAATTTATATGTGTGCAATTAAACCCCCAAATAATCAATTCATATGCATTAATATTTTGTGTTATTTTAAAAATCTTTTAAGAATTGCAATAAAAGTATAACTAATTAACTCTGTTTATGTCTCCTCAAATAGATTTGAGAATAACTTTTCAAAAATATATTTAGAAAACTTTTTAAATTTTTAAGGGCGGTGTGTTCTTACCAAAACTTTTAAAAAAGAATGATAATTTGTGAAATTAAACTGATAAAATTATGACATTAGAATAAAGTTTAAACTGAATATCAAATAAAGTCTTCCTTTTATTAAGTTAGTTATATATGATCAATATTCATCAATTTTAGGAGCTTCTATTTTTATTAGTTAGAATGGCTTCCTGACCAATTAGACTCTTAGGGTGTCTAAAAGTCGATGCATGAACTTTAAACTTTCTCATTTGAATACTCGAATTTGACGGAATGAGTACTAATAAAAACATCCAGTAGTGCGTTTATATCAATTGCGGTGACACTTTTCTCCCTTCACCCACCTCTCCTTTCTTCTCCATTCACCCACCTTCATTCCTTTCCTTACTTTTATTCTTCTTCTTTCTCTTTCTCGTTAGTGTTATTTCTCTCTCTTATTTTCAGATCAAATTTACAACACTACTATGCTCATGGTTAGACTAGAAAAATAAATTTAATTTTGAAATTTAAGAAAAAATCAATAGGAATCCATGGTTTTGAAATAATTGAGGCCTCCCAATACTATTGCAAATATCTGCCTTTCTGTGTTTTGACGAAGATGAATTCGATGAAGGGTTTTTTTTCAGAACATCAGTGATGAATGCTTTTTGACCACCAAAAAACTCCAATCGCCTGAAATAGCTCGATTCTAAGGAACCAGACTCTGTCCTTTTTGTTTGTCTCGGAAGTTTATAGCGCTTGCCAACATCACAGATGATAGAACTTGGACTTGGATGTAACCACCCGACCGGTCGTTTTGAGCTCTAGCGCGTCGTTCGACGGTTTGAGGCCATGAGCAGCTTCAATTCGGGTATTATGACTTGTACGCAGTCGGAATTGAATTTCGGGATGTTCGAAGTTGATATGGAAAGAAAATTCTCACATCGGAAGCTTTAAGTTAGAAGAATTGACTAAGGTTAGATTTTTTAGTAAACAACCTCGGAATCGGGATTTGAAGGTTCCATGGATTCATATGAGGATTTTGGACTTGGGTGTATGTCCGAATGGGGTTTTGGATGACCCGGGAGCATTTCGGCTCCTATTGTGGAAGTTAGCATTTCGGAAGAATTTCATAAAATTGGATTGATGTGGTCATCTTGTGATTAAAACCAAATTTTGTGTTCCAACGCCTTAAAACCTCATTTTATCCCTCATCGGTTTGCGTGCACAGTCCGGGCGTGTATCCGAAAAGCTTTTATGTAAAAGTTGATAAAAATAAGGATTTTTGCTTAAGAACTTCATTTGAGTTGACTTCTGTCAACATTTTTTATAATTGGACCCAAATTCGTATTTTGACAGTCTCGATAGGTCCGTATCGAAATATGGAACATGGGCGTATGCCCGAAATCGGATCCGGAGGTCCCTAGCTTAAGTTATGAAGTTTTGTTGAAATTTGAAAGTTTGAAAATTTAATGGTTTTTATGAAATTATTAATATTTTATCTTGTTCGTATCGGGTTCGTATTTTGGTTTCGGAGTCCAGTACATATTTATTATAATATTTAAGACTTGTATGTAAAATTTTGTGAGAAACGGAGTTGGTTTGACGTGATTCAGACGTCTGGTTGTGAAAACAAGAATTTCAAAGTGTTCTTGAGAATTTCATTTTATTTGGTGCTAAATTCGTGGTTTTAAGGTAATTTTTGCGATCTGATCGCGCGAGCAAGTCCGTATAATATTTTAATACTTGTGTGCATGTTTGGTTTTGAGCCTCGAGGGCTCGGGTGAGTTTTGGATAGGCTACAAAGTAAAAATAGGACTTATAACACTACTGGAGCATCAGATTTTTATTGCAGGCCTCAGACCTCGCAAATGCGAGGTCAAGCATCGTATTTGTGACCACTATTGGGTTCATATTTGCGACCCACTCATCGCATTTGCGATGAGTGGCTGGGAAGGCCAGCATTCGCATTTGCATGGAGACAGGAGAGGCAGTCTTCGCATTTGCGATCATTGGATCACATTTGCGATCAGCTCAGATAGGAGCCAGAAGGAAGCAGAAGTGTAAGAGACCTCACAAATGCGATGGTTTGGGAAGCTCAGGTCGCAAAATGAGACATTTGTAGCTGTGTAAAAGTGACTTAGACGGGATTTTCATTCATTCTTCAAATTTTCAAAATCTAAAACACAAGAGGTGATTTCCAAAGACCATTTCTTCCCCAAATCATAGGTAAGTGATTCTAAACTAGTTTCTTTCAATCTTTCACTTCGTTTTACAAGATTTCAACCTAGAATTTAAGGTTTTCATGGTGGAATTGGAGATTTTTGGATAAAAACTAGAGATTTCGAAATTTGAGAATTTAGACCACAAATTGAGGTTGGATTCCAAAATCAATTGAATATCCGAGCTCGGGGGTGAATGGATAATCGAGTTTTTGTCCAGATTTCGGGTTTGCACCAAGCAAGACTCGGGTGTTGACTTTTTTTACTCTTTCAATAATCGCTTGAATTCTTATTGATCGTGGGTGATTCCTAAGGCTTATTTTGAAACGTTTGGTTGGTAATTTCCTAGATTTAATTGGTTCGGATGCATGTTTGAAAGGCAAAGCTGTGATTGAGCTTTGAATGGCCTTTGGAGCGAGGTAAGTTTTGTGTCTACCTTGACTTGAGGGAATTAGGGACCCTTGGACTATGTCTTATGTTAATTTCATGTGACCGATGTATATGCAAGGTGACGAGAGTGCTTATACGCCGCCAAATTATCTATTTTCCATGATTTGCCGTGAAATAAGGGTGAATATATTTATACGGTGGGATCGGGTTGCACGCCGCAACATGGGGAATAAGAGTGGATTAATATGGTAAAATAAGGGTGAAATATGATACTGATATTGATATATGGTGGGGTAGAGTTGTGCGCCCCAACAAACATATATTATTTATTGTTATTGATATTGTCACAGAGGAATAAGGGAGCAATATATGTTGTATGATGGGATCGAATTGTGCGCTGCAACAACTTATATGTTTCTATTTCCTAAGCTGCGTTATTTTCTGGTATTTTTATTTGAGTTGGTAAGGATTGGTAATTCTGGACGGCACTGGTTTATTTTTGAGGCTGTGGTTATCATTTCCTGTTGGCTGTTTAATTCTATACCATATTTCTATTTATTATGTCATTATTGTAGACTGCGTACACGTTATAGTATAGGTGGCCCGCCTTAGCCTCGTCACTACGTCGTCGAGGTTAGGCTCGGCACGTACCGGCACATGGGGTCGGTTGTACTGATACAATACTCTGCACATTGAGCAAATTTTGGAGACGGTCCCAGCAGCGGTTACTAGCGAGCTCGGATCAGACATTTGCAGAGACTTGAGGTACGGTTATTCAGCACCCGCAGCTCCTAGAGTCCCCATACTCTTTTCTTTCTTTTAGCTGTACAACTTCATTCAGACAGCTCTATACTTATTTCAAACCCTTATGTGTATTACTTTAGAAGCTCGTGCACTTGTGACACCGGGTTTAGGGAATTATAATAGACGTTTGGCAGCTTTATCTTCCACATTGATATTTCAATTATTCTAGTTATCTTTCGTTAACTAATTCAATCGTTAAAAATGGATAAATTATTCTAACATTGGCTTGCCTAGCAAGTGAAATATTAAGCATCATCACGGTCCTGACGGTGGGAATTTTAGATCGTGACAATTGAAGTGCATTTCAATGTAATCGATGTCCATTTGGGATTTCGAGCCTGGGAATTGCTCCGTATGGTGATTCTGATATTGGGAGCGCGCCCGGAAGTGAATCTGGAGGTCCGTAGGTCATTTTGGAGTCACTTGGCAAATGTTAGAAATTAGAAGATTTTTGAGAAGTTTGACCGAAAGTGAAACTTTTAATATTGAGGTTGGATTCTGATTTCGGAAGTTGGATTAGGTCCGTAATGTCGAATGTGACTTGTGCGCAAAATTTGAGGTCAATCGGATGTGATCTGATAGGTTTCGGCATTGAATGTAGAACTTTGAAGTTCTAAAGTTCATTAAGGTTGAATTGGGTTGTGATTCATGATTTCGATATTTTATGATGTGATTTGAAGGCTCGACTAAGTTTGTAATGTATTTTGGGATGTGTTGGTATAATTGGTTGAGGTCTCGAGGCCCACGGATGGAATCTGGATGGTAAACAGATCGAGTTTGGACTTGGAAGAAGGGCTGAGGGATATTGTCATCTGGTGTAACCGCACCTGCGAGGCTTTGGCCGTAGATGCGGATGTTGCAAAAGCGACATAGGAGCCGCATAAGCGGGGCAGATCGCCTAGGTGAAGGACCGCAGGTGCAGAGTTTTTGACCGCATATGCGCTAGCGCAGAAGCGAAGAAATTGAGCGCAGAAGCGGAAGGGGTCTCGCACCTGCGAAGCCGCAGGTGTGGCTACTGTTCCGCATGTGTGGCTACTATTCCGCGGGTGCAGAAATGACACTAGGAAGTGAGGTTTCTTTAAAACAGGGATTTGGCCCATTTTTCTCCCATGTTCACTTGGTTTGGGCGATTTTGGGGAGCTTCAAGGTAGATTTTCATTAAGCAGCTCAAGGTAAGTGATCCCCACTTATTATAAGTTAAATACATGGTTTGTATAAGGATTTAAACATGGAAATTAGTAGAACCTATGGTATTTTTGGTTGAAAACCTAGAATTTGGTATTTTGGATTTTGACTACAAATTTGGGCATGGCATTGAGAATTAATTATATATTTGAGTTCGTGCGATTATGGGTAAAGTTTATCTTCGAAAATTTTCAGAATCCAGGTGCATGGGTCCGAGGGTGATTTTATCGACTTTCAAAGGGAGTTGAAAATTGTTGTAAATAGTATTATAATGAGTATTAGAGAATACATTTATAAATTTTCTCATTTATTGACTAGTTTTGGAGCGTTGGGCATCGGTTTGAATTGTTGGAAAGGCTAGGGAGACGGTTATAGAACTTCGGAGCGAGGTAAGTCTCCTTTCTAACTTTGTAAGAGGGAATTAACCCCATAGGTGAGCTAATACATGCTTCTAATTTTGGAGGGTATGTACGCACAAGGTGACGAGAGTCCGTACGTAGCTACTAATTATGCCTAAGTCCAGGTAGTTCTAGGCTTACACCATGATTTGCTGATACCGTTATTTGATCTTGTTATTTACTTGCCTTGAAGGAATTTAGATCGAGTATGCTTATTAAATGCCTTGAAAAGAGTTGAAATTGAGGATTTCGGGACTTGAAAGTTTCATTTGGATTTCATATGTTGAAAAGAATTAAAGAATATTATAAAAATAATTATTTGAGATATTCTATGTGTAACTGCATCGCAATTATATTTTGCAAGCGAGATAAATTTCCACCACTCTTATGGGATCAGTCCATTCACCTCTACAGGATTATGTATTTTACTCTTGTGGGATCAGGCTGTTCGCCTCGTGCAGGATTTATGTATTGCACTCTCATGTGAGCGGGTCGTTCACCTCGGAAGGTTAATAGATGTATCTATGATTCGTGTCGTTCGACCTTCGGCAGTACACAATTTAATTATTATGTTGGATTGGGTCGTACGCCTCGACATTTCCTATATCATATCCTCATGGAATTGTGCGTAGTATTCGGCAAGCAGCCAGTATATTTGTGAGTTATCTGGGTTTGAATTTATGATAATCTACTTGATGAGGTCCACTACACCTTATGTGTGCTCCGGTTAAGAAGGGAATTTATAATGGGAAGTTTGAGTTCATTGTAAAGAGGGGAAATTTGAATCATGTACCTTTATGTTTATTTAATTCATTTATTTACTATGCCCCACATTTATTTACCTCTTTACTGTACCTGATATTATTGGATCACTAGTAAGTGTCAGAGTTGACCTCTCATCACTACTTCTTCGATGTTAGACTGGATACTTACTGGGTATACGTTGTTTTCGTACTCATACTACACTTGCTATACAATTTGTTGTACATGCACATGTATGTCTAGTGGCCTTGTGGGCGCAACAGCATGGTTGATATGGGGACTTAGGTGAGCTATATCTTATGTTACGATCCGCAACCAACAGAGCCTCCTTCAGAGTATTTGTATTTTCTTGTCTACCCAAATTTGTATTTCTGACAAGTTATTGTATTTTATTTTATTTCCTAGTAAATGCTCATGCACTTGTAACACCGACTGCTGGGATGATTATGGAATTCAATATTGAAATTGGAAAATATTATTATTTATTCTATAAAGTTCATCTTTTACTAGTTAAATTGAAGGAAATTAATAATTTTGAAAAATATTAAAATGAGAATTTAATTAACTATTTAGTGTTGGCTTGCCTGACTGTGGTGTCCGGCCCCATCATGACCTTTAATAGATTTTGGATCATGACATTGGATTTGACTATGTCCTCTATTGCTAACTTGCAACATCGCAAATGATATCGCGCTCGATTCTAGGGGTCTTTTTTCCTTTTCTTTTTAATTTTTCCCCTATTGATAAAGTATTTTCTTTAATTAGATTATTGCATTCACGCGCATTTTCTGCGTGACTGACATCTATTTTGTCCACATTATATTTGTCACTGTCACATATGCATGGTTAATGGTCAAATGTGTTTATTAGTTAAGAAAATCATGAGTTCGAGTGTTCAAATAGAAATGTGTAATGTTCAAATGGAAAAGTTTAATGTTTAAATGGAAAAGTTTAATCAGATTTATTCCTTTCACGGTGATTAGCATAAAATTTTATACTTCGTTTATACCAACTGAAAGACTATGAAAAAATTACTTTTTTCCAAAATTGACAATTAATTAAGTAATATGGCGCTATCCATCTCCCTGGGATTTTTATTATGCACTTGGCGTGCTTGTGGTTGATATTCGGGCATAACGTGAGTATAAGTGTTACGTCTAGATGTATATGTGTTTTCTTCTTGATTGTTATGTGCGGATCGGGTGGCGCACTACCATGGGTATATTGTTGGGATCGGGTGGCACGCCGCATGGGTATGCTATTTGTATCAGGTTGCACGCCACAATAATATCATGTTTGGACTGTGTTGCACACCGCAACGGCATCATATGTGGATGGGGTTGCACGCCACAACTGTGAGATATTGAGTATAGTTCAGTATATCTATTCTTGTGTATTTTGTTCGTCATTCTCTAAGAATGGTTCATAGCGTCTGTTCATCCATTTTATTCGTTATGCAGGCTTGGTAGTTCTTTTCCATAGTTCGTTCTTCCTTTTGTGTCATATCTAAATTTTGGCTTATCGGCACATTGATAGCGTCATATAAGATCATGGTCAGTGCTTAAGGTGACTTTTAGCCTGAGCAGCTTGTACTGATGGGACGAGATTATTGGACCCGAAATCAGTACAATCAGATTTATATAAGGTATATTAAAGAGCAAGTATCACTACTCCATTCAAAATGAGGTAAGGGTTCTTATCAGGAGGAGAGATCCCATGATTTATGGTTTTGGTAGGTGGCCAGGAGTTCCAACGCATCTCTTTCATCGTTGCAGCATTGTGAGGGTTGAGACTGGGTTTATATGTGTTATGAGGTGTACTATAGGCATCAGATCGGTGAATTTGCTATTGTTGTGCTTGGAGAAGGTTACCATGGGCAAATGAGTTATGCAATGCATTGTGTAGTATCAACATGGGTGCTTGATCATGTGTTGGTTCAGCGTGTGGATATTTATACGGTGTTCATATGTTAGAATCGGGTATCGTGGAGAATTCTGGATGTTGGAATTTGGTTTTAAGGCTTGTTAGCTAGGTAGCAAGAAGGATTTTGAGTCTTGCTCAAGCAAAGGTGCTCATATGGGTTGTGGTGCCACGAGTAAGTGCACAAGGTGTTAACCAGTGAATTTGGAAAACTCCGAAATAGTTCTTGGCACGTTCGAGGATAAATGTATGTTTAAGTGGGGGAGAATGTAACAACCCGACTGGTCATTTTGAGATATAGCACATCGTTCGAGTATTTGAGGCCTTGAGTAGCTTCACTTCACGTTTTATGACTTATACGTGTGGTCGGAATTGAATTTTGGGAAGGTCAGAGTTGATTTGGATGGAAAATTCTAATTTCAGAAGCTTTAAGTTGGAAGAATTTGATTAAGGTGTGAATTTTGAGCAAGCGACCTCGAAATTAGGATTTGAGGGTTCCAATAGGTTCGTATGATGATTACGAACTTGAGCGTATATTCAGATTGAGTATCAGGTGATATGAGAGCATTTCAGAGCTTATTGTAAAAAGTTAGCATTTTGGAAGTTCTAGAATGTCATAAGTTTGTTTTGAAGTGGGTTTTGATGTTATCAATGTCCGTTTGAAGTTTCGAGCCTTGGAATAGTTCATATCGTGATTTGTGGCTTGTGCGTAAAGTTTAGTATCATTCCGAAATGTTTTGATATAATTCTGATGCGTTCGTCAAAGTTTGGAAGCTTGAAAGTTTAAAGAAAGGTTTTGATCGTCGATTCATAGTTTTGATTTTTTTAGTGTGATTTGAGGCCTCGAGCAGGTTTAATTCATGTTTTGGGACTGGTTGACATGATTGGGCACGGTCCTCGGGGGCCCCGATTGTGATTCGGACTGGTTTTACACCATTTTCCCCTATTTTGTTGTTGCTGGTGTTCCGATGTGCTTCGCGATTGCAAAGATTGCCCCCCGATCGCGAAGAAGGAAATTGGACGAGGCAGCTGATTTCCCTACGCAAACGCGAAGAAGGGCCTGCGAATGCGTAAGTAGGCATGGCAATACTTCGCGAACGCAGAGGCCCAACCGCGAAAGTGAAGAGGAAATGGAGGAAACGGGGCAGAAGGTCATTGGCCTACGCAAACGCGACCGCGGAGGGTTAGGGTAGTGACCCATCGCGAATGCAATGTTTTTTACGCAAACGCGAAGCAAGTTTTTGGGCATTAGCATTTTTGCCCTTCGCGATCGCGATATTTTTTTCGCGATTGCAAAGAAGGGTCGCCTGGGCAGTGTATAAGTTTGCAAAAAGCGGGTTTGGCTCATTTTATCTCCAATCCTCCTTGGGAGCCGAGCTTGGGGCAATTTTTGAAGGAGCTTCTTCGTCACCCATCACTAGGTAAGTGATTTCTTTACGTTGTGAGTTAAATACATTGTTTATATATGGATTTAAGCATAGAAATTAGTAGAAATTTGGAATTTTAAAGAAAAACCTATAAATTTGTATTTTTTGGATTTTGACCCCGAAATTAGACATGAGCTTGGGAATAAATCATATATTTGAGTTCGTAGAGTTATGGGTAAAGTTTATCATAAAATATTTTTGGAATCCGGGCACATGGGCCCTAGGGTTGATTTTATTGGATTTTCGACCGGAGTTGGAAATTGTTTAAATTGATTAATTATGGGTATTAGAGTACACTTTATTGTTTTGCACCTTGTTTTACTAGTTTTGGGTCAACGGGCATCGGTTTGAGGTGTTAAAGTTGCGTTGGATCCGGTTATGGAACTTCGGAGCGAGGTAAGTCTCTTGTCTAACCTTTTGAGGGGGAAACTACCCCTAGGTGATGTAATTGCTATGTGCTACTAAGTTGTGGGTGCTACGTACGCACGCAGTGATGAGAGTCCGCACATAGCTAAAGCATGTTATGTCCGGGTAGACTTAGGATTTTATCATGAAATATTTGAATTACTTGAACTTATTCTGCTAGCTTAGCTAATTGAAATTATAATTGAACTTGAGTTAGAAATTACATATTTCTTAGGCCAAGCCTTATCACCTTGAGTTGTTAGTAAATATATTTGAGAAACGGTAATGGTTATACTCACTTGTACTCATATACTGAATTGTAAACGTGTGCCTTCTAATTCGGTAATTTCCTTCATTTCTTGTAGAGCGGGCCGAACGTCTTGGCAGTATATAGATGCATCTATGGATTGTTTCGCACGTCCTTCAGCAGTGTACACATTATTCTGGATCAGGCCGAAGGACCTCGATAGAATCATGCATTATATTGCGAGTAGTCCGAATATACATGAGATAGACCTTCCACTGATGCCTGACATTTAATGGTATTCCTTATTTATCTAAAATTGACACATGGCATTTTATGAGCTGTTAAGGAAGAATACAAGATTTAGAAATTCATGCTTTAAAAGAAAAACATTTGGGAGTTTAACTTACAGATTTACCTTATCATTGTCGTATGCTTCATATATGCTTATGCTTTTATTATATTGCTTTATTGGACCTTTAGTAAGTGTCGATGTTGACTCCTCGTCACTAATTCTCCGGGGTTAGGCTAGATACTTACTGGTTACGCGTTGATTTACGTACTCACGCTGCACTTCTGCACTAAATGTGCAGGAACGACATGTCATTTGGTGATCATCTTGGCATGTAGGCGCATCTATATAGAAGACTTTATGTGAGTTGCAATTCAGGCTACGCATCGCAATCCATCGAATCCCTATTGTACCACTTATTTTATCCTGTATTATTTACATTCTCGACATATGTTGTATTATTATTGTACTCTATAGAAAATGCTCATGCACTAGCGATATCAGGTTTTGGGGATTTATACTAGATGTTAGTAAGGTTGTTCACATAAATTCTATCATTCCACTCTCTAAATTGTATTTCATACTATTTAATTAATGAAAAGTATGATTTCAAAATGATGTTTTATACTTCAATACCACACAAGAGGGGAAGGGGGGGAATTATTTGTGTGGTACCAAATTTTCGCTTAACTTGATTATATAAGGACCTAGTTCTTCTATGTTTTCCAACTACTACTGTTGCGGAATAATAAATATAGAAAATAAAGAATACAGAGATTTTTACATAGAAAACACCTGGCTCAAAAGGTGAAAAAACCACGACCTACCTTCCAGTAGGATTTTTCCAAACTCTCCACTAAAATTACTGAGCCAAAAATTGCATTTACAAAAACTCTTTTGTAAACCTAGGATTAACTCTAATCCCGTTGTGGCGCACAACCTCAACTGTTGCGACAACTTCAAGTTAACTCTAACTTGAAAACTCTAAGTACCTAATACAATTGCTTCTAAATAAGCTGAAAGGTACAATGTAAAACCACCTACTACAATAGAACTAGAATAAAATATAGACACTTGGAACTAGTTCTTCTATCTGGTTCAAGTAGCTTCAGGTTTGCACGCTTGAATCATACACGAATTGCTTGCAAAATTGCCTCGCTATTTTGCTCTCAATTCACATTTAGCTTCTGCTTGTGTGTGTTACATGTAAAAGAGAACAACACTAATATTTAAGGTGTTGGCAATTAAATATTGACTAGGATATTGATGCTACTCTTCCATGGTGGAAAGAACGTACCTCAGAAGGGGAACTTTGAATCTTCTCAGAATCAGAAAACCAGTTCCTTCCCCCTCACTTGTAGACTTGAAGGAATCATCTGAGTGTCAGACTCTTGGACTTGGCTAGCCTTCAAGTATGCATTCAATCTTTTTAACAGTGCACTTGTAGCCATAATTTTACGAGTGAGCATTTTAACACGTCTTCTCCTAGACTGGGGGGTTGTACTGGTTTGAGGAGGTGTGGAGGAATCAGAAGGGGAAGGTTATGGAGGAGTGCCTGGGTTATCTTAAGGGTTCGACATTGTGACTAATTTCATGTGAGAATTTGTGATTTTGGCTTTTGGAAGAGAGAACAATTGAGAGTGAAAGAAATTTTGATGATTTTGGAATAATAAGGGTGGCAGAAGGTGATGATGGGGTTTTAAAGAATGAAACTTAATTAATGACTAACGGTAGCTTTTTGCAGTCAATTAGAAGTCCAATCAACCTGAAATTTCAGGTTGAATGAGCAGTTAAACTTCCCTAGATTTTAGGCAATTTTTGTGGTGAGAATTCTAGTAGAGACGGAATTAGTTCAAAAATAAACGGATAGGATTTTTTGATATTTTTGAATATAGGTAGGACTCTGCTCATGACGAGGAGTCTGATATTTTTTTTTTCAATTTTTTTTCACTGTGCATTTTGAGCTGGTCCCATTAGGTGATCTTAATTATCCCTAATTCTAACCATTCATTTCAAAGATTTATCTACTCAGTGATTTAGTAAAGATGTCAGCAATATGCTTATCAGTAGCACAAAATTCTATAGTAATCAGTCCTTTCTCATAGTTGTCCCTTAAGAAGTGATGTCTAACATCTATGTGCTTAGTCTTCTTATGATGAATTGGGTTCTTAGTCATACTAATAGCACTAGCGTTATCACAAAAAATAGGATTCAACCAACTTTAATGCCAAAATCCATCAACTGCTGTTTGATCCACAACAGTTGAGCACAACAAGAGGTAGTAGCAACATACTCAGCCTCAGTAGTGGATAAGGCCACTAAATTTTGCTTTTTAGTGGCCCATGATAACAGACATGAACCAAGAAAATGAGCCATACCTGAGGTGTTTTTCCTATCCATAAGGAAACCTGCATAGTTAGCATCAACATATCCTACTAGATTAAAGTTACTACCTTAAAGGTACCAAAGGTAAAGGTCAGTTGTGCCTTTCAAATATCTCAGTATCCTCTTGACAACAATCAAGTGGGATTCCTTAGGATTTGCTTGAAACGAGAACAAAGCCCTACACTAAGACAATGCCAAGTCTGCTAGCAGTAAGATACAAAAGTGAATATGTCAGACCTAATTGATGCAAGTCGATTACCTAGTTGTTTCTGAGTTTTTCTTACAAAGGCAGTAAATATGTCAAATTCTTCATCCTTAGATGTTAAAAATAATGTCCACATAAACCTAGAGTAATCATCAACAAGCACCATCACATATTTCTTACCACCCCTGCTCAATGTTCTCATTGGACCACAAAGATCCATATGAACTAGTTCTATCGACCTGGTCGTGCTTACCACTTTCTTGCTTTTAAAAGAGGATCTTACCTGCTTCCCCCTTGCACAAGCCTCACAAACTTTGTCTTCCTTAAACTTAATGTTAGGTAGCCCTATCACCAGGTCCTTGGAGACTAATTTGTTGAGTTGACTTACACTTGCATGTCTAAGTCTTTTGTTTCAAAGAGGGGATCATTGTCTAACACACTTAAGCAAGTGAGTTTATTTTCTAAAAGAGTGGATAGATATACAATGTATATATTGTTTACTCTTTTTCCCCGCAAAAAATCTTGTCAGTGGTAAGGTTTATCACAAAACATTTGGTAAAGGTGAATGCTACCAAGTTACCCCTGTCACATAATTGTGATATATTGATTAGGCTATATTTCAAGCCATCTGTCAAGTAGACATTCTCCATGGAATGTGAGTCTGTCTTACCTACCTTTCCAACTCCAATGATCTCATATTTCTTACAATTTTCAAAGGGGACATTACCTCATTTTAGGTTCTCAAGTGAAAGGAACTGGTTCTTACTTCCTGTCATATGCTTTGGGCAGCCACTATCCATGTACCATATTTGGCTACTTCCCTTCACTTGGACCTGCAAAACGAAATCAGGGGTTAGTCTTAGGAACCCAAACTAGTTTGGGTCCCTTTCTATAGGCAACAGGTGAATTAAATTCCTTTTAGCCCATCCAGGTAACCTATTTTTCCCTTGAACAAAGATTTTGTTCTTTTGACTGACCTTTCCTTTTGTATTACACTCACTTTTGTAATGACCAGTCTTGCCACAGTGTGTGCAGATTTTGTTCTCGGGAAGTTTGATGTACTTGCTTTTGGGATCCCACTTAGGTGCTGGGGTCCCATAGCCAGGTCCTCTCTTATTGTTACTGTGATGCTCTTGTAGCCAGGATAGTGCATCCGAGGACTTATTCCATTTGTAGGTTCTGTCTAATTCATGCTTCACCTTGCCTAGATCTACTTTCTGCTCATCTCTCTTGTACAAATCATCCTTCATTTTTCCTAGATTTTCTTCTAAGGTGAGGTGTATATGATCAGCTTTCTTTTTACCTCTTCCTAATTTCAGTTTTTAATTTTCAGATCTAAGTTCTAGGACACTGGTGTCAAGTTCAAGAACCTGGTTCTTTAACTTAGTATTTTTACTATCACTTTCACTAGCCCTGAGTTCCAGATTTTTGCACTTGGCTTTTAGGATCACACATTCCCTAGACAGCTGTTCCTTCTCATTATTATGACCTCAAACTTATCAATGAAGTCTAGCAGTAATTTCAATAGCTTTTCTTTAGACAAAAATTTAATCTTGCCTTTGAGATGAATCACACTTACCTCTTGTTCATCATCTGATTCTGCAATGGCCATAAGTGCTTGTTTATCTCTAGCTTCATCTTCTGAATCCTCATCTGAGCTTTCTCCCCAAGCAGAAATCGTAGCCTTTGTTGACCCTTTGTTCTTCTTGGGTTGAACATGTTCCTTCTTCATGTTTCTTCTTTAGCCCTTTCTTTCTTCCATTCAATTTCCTACCGAGGACAATTCATGATCATGTGGGCAGTCTTACCATATTCGTAGCAGCTCTCATTGGTCTGATTTTTCAGGGGCCCTTGGTTTGTTGAAGGTTGCACCTCTTGAAGAATTCCTCTCATTAGATACTTCTTGAAATCCCTTATGATCATAGCCATTTCATCATCCTCTAAGCATGTACCTTCAGCTATTCTGAGAGTCAGGCTTCTTTCCTTCTTGCGTCCATCCATCTTTATGGTTTTCCTTCTCAGTTCATAGGCAGTGAGATTTCCAATCAGCTCATCCAACTTGAGAGTAGCAATGTTCTTTGATTCCTGAATAGCAGTGATTTTACTTTCCCCAGTTATTGGCAAGACCCTTGTCAAGATTTTCTCAACCTTGTCTTCTTCAAGGATAATTCTTCCAAGAGACTTAAGTTCATTTATTAGTGTTGGGAACTTGTGTACATCTCATGGATGGTTTCTCTTTCCTTCATGGTAAAATTTTCATATTGAGAATAAAACAGTGTTCCTATTGATCTCTTTATTTGAGGAGTTCTGGTAGATCTTAAACACTCTTGCCTTATGTTTTGATGATCTAACAAACTTACTGCTTAGAACTAATTAGGGAACCTAAATGCTGCAAACTTTAACGGACTCCAGTAAAAGATGAACTGCTACAGATTCAGGAGCTAGGAACCAATGAAGGACCTGATACTCCAGTGGTTCCTATATAACAGTACAGGGTCAATTGAACACAGTTGGAACTGAGGTGATTGATGGCACTGTTTCTGCCACACTGTACCACACTGTCAGCCTACTGATTCTCTAACCAAACAAAGTACTCACATCATTTCAAGTGATGTGATCAAGATGTACCAAAAGGGATTTATACAAAAACATCACTGGAAGGTTTTGGTTCATCATTCAAGCCTTTAGCAAAAATAGAAAAATCATCCTCTCAAGCTTGAAGAACAAGGTTGAACGCCACTACGGACCGGTTCCTAAAAGATTGATTGTTGCTGTCCTAGTTGAGTTATAACCTTGTTATTGTACTTATTATATCTCCTAAATCGCTTACTTAGAAGCATACCGATTAGGAATTCTCTTGTAAATTCGTAAACTTGTTGTGTTTATGTTGTGACTAGATTTAGTCATAAGGAAAAGTCTTTGTAATCGTAGAGTTACAAAGTGGCTTGTGGTGACAGCACCACAAGTTAGTAAAAAGCCTTTGTAACTAGGATAGTCACAACGTGTCTTGTGGTAAAGGTACCACAAGTTAGTTGAGTAAATCCTTTTTAATCGGAAGTATTATAAAGTGGCTTGTAATAGGTAAGATTACAATTTAGTGAAGTTAAAAGACTACAATGTAGGTCGTGGTTTTTTATCCCCTTGTGTGGGATTTTTCCACGTAAAAATCCTCTGCCTCATTTACTTATTGCTTTACTAAGTGTTCTCACCAGAACATTGTAAAGGACCGGGTACTCTACGATTTAGTGGACCCATACAAATTAACAATTGGTATAGAGCGGGTTCCTCCTATCAGGCTTAAACCTAGGAAAGATCCTCATGGAGGCTCCACTAAATTTTGAAGAAGGTCAATCCATATACCACCCACCCAAGTTTGATAGAAAATACTATTGGTGGTGGAAAGCTAGAATATATGATTTCATCATGGCTGAGGATTGTGAGCTTTGGGATGTCATCTGCGATGGTCTGTTTGTTCCAATCAAGGTACTAAATGAATTTTCATTTTCAATAAAAAAAACCAGCAAAGAATACACTGAAGTAGACAAGAAAGTGGTGGAAAAGAATTTTCGCGCTAAGAAAATTCTGGTATATGGTTTGGGACCTAAAGAGTACGACATAATCTCTACATGTGACACTGCTAAGGAAATATGGGAGGCTCTGGAAATAGCTTATGAGGGAACTACACAAGTTAAATAAGAGAAATCTAATACTAATGATAGTTCCACGATAGCAGTTGAAGTCGAGGAGATTGGATATGACTCAATGCTTGCTTTGATGGAAGATAATGATGAAGACAATGGCAACGAAGAGGAAAGCTTCAAGGATATTCAGAAAAAATCTAAAATCCTATTCCCCGAAAAAACTCATGTGTTTAGCTGACGTTTTAATTATAGCCTTTTGTAGTCTTGTGGAGGATAGAGATTCCTTGATCTTAGAACTAGAAGAATCTGAACGCACTAGAAAAGACTTAGTGGCTGCAATTACTGATCATAAGAAAACCACTGAAACCCTTAGAAAAGAAAAGAACGATTTGTTGGCAGAAATTGCAGAACAAAGGGTAATAATAGTAAAACCATCTACTAAGTCTGAGCCAGAAAGTTTTGAAGGAGGAAAGGAGATAGCAAGTGAGGAATATCTTAGGCTTGAAGATGAGGTCAAAGCTTTGAGACGTAGGATGAGTGCTGAAATTGAGAAAAATGAGCTCCTTCAAGCAAATCTAGAAAAAGTAATGAATGATCCTGAAAAGTCTCTAAAGTGGACCTGGTCCTCCAAATCTACCACTGCCTTACTTACAAATGATAGTAAAAAAAGGCAGGGAGCAGGGTTTCAAAGGGAGAAAACTTCTCACAACCCTCACAGTAAGAGAGTCATTGTATCTGATAATTGGCCTCGTACCCAATGTGGGAACACTAGGCGCTTCAAGGAACTAGCCCAGGCCAAGAATCAATCAGTTCAGAAAGACAAAGTGGCTGCTGAAACCGTGACTACAAAAGAGGAACCAGGTCCTACTCACAAAAAATGCACATTACTTGCATGGACCAAGAGAGCTCTTATTCATCCTCTTGCTTACTATAAGGGACCCAAACTTGTTTGGTTCCTAAAACTAACTCCTAAATCTTTTGTTCAGGGAGCAATTCCTAAAACTAACTCCTAAATCTTTTGTTCAGGGAGCAATGAAAGGAAGCGGTCAACAATGGTTCATGGATAGTGGATGTTCAAAACACATGACTGGGAACACCACAAACTTTCTTTCACTAAAAGCCCTCCAAGGAGGGAGTGTATCCTTCGGTAATGGCAAAAAGAGGTACATTCTTGGAGTTGAAAAAGTTGGGAAGTCACTCACTCACTCTATTGAGAATATGTACTATGTCAATGGGCTTAAGTACAATCTCCTGAGTGTTTCTCAAATTTGAGATAAAGGAAACAAGGTAGAATTTTTGTCCAAAATATGTATAGTCACTGACCTTGTGACTGGTGAAATAGTACTGGGGCCAAAAGATACAAGAACATCTATGTTGTTGATTTCGAATCTTTACAGAATGGTGATCTGAGTTGTCTAAAGGCTGTTGACGATGATGCTGAACTTTGGCACAGAAGATTGGGCCATGCAAGCTTTTCTCTTCTGAACAAACTAATTTAGAAGGACCTGGTCCATGGTCTGCCTATGTCACAATTCAAGACTCAGAAGGTCTGTGATGCCTGTGCTAGAGAAAAACATGTGAAGTCCTCCTTTAAGTCAAAAAAAGATGTGAGCACCTCAAATCCGCTCGAGCTCCTGCATATGGATCTGTGTGGACCTATGAAGATGAAAAGCAGAGGAGGGAAGAGATACATTTTCATGATTGTGGATGACTATTCCAGATTCACATGGACACTGTTTCTCAGAACAAAAGATGAAACTTTTGAGGTATTTGTGGCCTTTGTGAAGAAAATCCAGGTAAAGATGGAGTCTAGAGTTGTTTGCTTCAGATCAGATCATGGAACAGAATTTGACAATGTCAAATTTGATAAATTCTACAATAAAATTGGAATCACTTACAACTTCTTATATCTAAGAACTCCCCAGCAACATGGAGTAGTAGAAAGGAAGAACAGAACTTTGGAAGAAATGGCAAGAACAATGCTAATTGACAGTGGACTTGCAAAATTGTTTTGAGCTGAAGTTGTCAACACTGACTGCTATGTAGTGAAGAGGTGTATGATTAGATCACTTCTGAATAAGACACCTTATGAATCGTAGAATGGAAGAAAACCCAAGCTGACTCATCTAAGAACATTTGGTTGCAAATGCTATGTTCTCAACAATGGAAAGGATCAGCTTGGTAAATTCGATGCCAAGAGTGATGAAGGAATATTTCTGGGTACTCTTCTCAAAGCAAGGCTTACAAGAAATATAATAAGCGGACTCAATGTGTTGAGGAGAGTGTCCATTTTATCTTTGATGAATCTTATCTATCATGTGAGAAGAGTGCTGAGGAAGATCAAGATGGAGAACCTTTATTTGTTCCTGGTGAAGTCATTAACATGACAAACGGAAAAACATATATGATGAGTCAAGTAAAGGAGCCAAATGAAGACAATGTTGCCTCATCATCAACAGAATCAAGCACCTCAATCACGACCACAGAAGCTGAAGAAAGGGTGGTTGATGCAGTTCATGGAACTCCATTAGCACCTGAAAGAAGAATAGAGGAAAATGAACCAAACATACTTCCCTCCTCTCAGAGTGAACCTCAGGCGTCTAACTAGTGACACCAAAGTGCTTATCCTATAGACAACATCATCACTCCTCTAGACTTTAGAGTACAAACCAGGTCAAGAGCCATAAGCTCACTTGTGTTCTCAGTGTTTCTCTCTCAAATAGAACCCAAAAACATCAAGGAAGCTCTAAAGGATGCAGACTGGATTATCACTATGTAAGAAGAACTACACAGTGTGAGAGAAACAACATGTGGCACCTGGTACCCAGACCTCCAGATAGAACCATTATAGGAACCAGGTGGGTGTTCAGAAACAAGCTCGATGAACATAGAATTACCATAAGAAACAAGGCAAGACTAGTTGTCCAAGGCTACAATCAGGAGGAAGGGATTGACTATGATGAAATGTTTGCTCCAGTGGTCCGGATGGAAGCTATCAGAATTTTAATCACTTTTGCATCTCATATGGAATTCACCTTGTTCCAAATAGATGTCAAAAGTGCATTTTTGAATGGAATCCTCAAGAAAGAAGTCTATGTGAAGCAACCCCCAGGGTTTGAATGTCATGAGCACCCTGAATATGTGTTCAAATTGGACAAAGCTCTATATGGGCTAAAGTAGGCTCCTCGAGCGTGGTTGAAATATTGTCAAAATTTCTCTTAGAAAATAGTTTCAAGAGAGGAAAATTTGACACTCCTCTGTTTTAAAGAAATGAGGAAGGAACCTGCTCATTGTTCAGGTTTATGTTGATGATATTATTTTTGGAGCAACAGCTGACTCTCTGTCTGAAGAATTTGCAAAATTTATGGGAAGTGAATTTGAAATGAGCATGATGGGTGAATTAAACTTCTTCCTGAGTCTTCAAGTAAAACAGTCCCCAAAAGGTACTTCCATTTGTCAGCAAAAATAAATCAAGGAACTCTTGAAGAGGTTTGACATGGAAGCATCAAAAGTGATAGACCCTCCCATTGCAACTGCCACCCGACTAGACATGGATGAAATTGGATCCCCTGTGAATCAGACAATGTATAGAGGGATAATTGGGTCTCTTATCTATCTCACTGCCAGTCGTCCTTTTATTATTTTCAGCGTGCGGTTGTGTCTGAGGTTTCAATCAAATCCCAAGGAATCTCACTTGAAGTCTGCCAAAAGAATACTGAGATATCTCAAAGGAACGCAGGACCTGGTGCTATATTATCCATCAGGTGACAGTTTTAATCTGATTGGGTATGCTGATGCATTGCAGACTATGCAGGTTATCTTGTGGTAGAAAAAGCACTTCTGGGATGTCTTACTTCTTAGGATCATGTCTTATCTCTTGGGGTACAAGAAAGCAATATTCAGTGGCTCTTTCAATAGCGGAAGCTGAATATGCAGCCGCAATATCCTGTTGTGCTCAACTTATATGGATCAAGCAGCAACTGGAAGATTTTGGAGTTCTCACTAAGATTGTACCTCTCCTATGTGACAACACTAGTGCACTCAATATGGTAAGAATCCAGTTCAACATAAAAGGACCAAACATATTGATGTGAGGCATCATTTTCTGAGAGATAATGTGGAGAAAGGGTTGATATGCATGAAGTTCTGCAGCACAGAAGATCAAATTGTAGACATTTTCACCAAGGCACTAAGTAGGGAACAATTTGAAAGAAACAGAGTAAAGTTGGGACCGTTAAAGCCAAATTGAAACTTGATTCCTCTTTAGCTGGCTCGTATTTTTAAGAATTAATTAGCTTAAAGTGTTTTCTGGCCCTATCTAACTCACTTCAAATACTGTTGCAGGTAGACATGCATGTTAAGCATCAAAGCAGTAGATGCAGTACATGACCGATAAAAGAGGATTAATTTTTTTAAAAAAATAAACAAAAGGAAGAAGGGGGAGCTTGAAGAAAATGTTTCTCAAGAACCAGGTTCTTGTACTAAAGGTTAGTAGTTCTGTGCATCCTTTAATACACGTCTTAAAAGGTACAAAATACAACTGCCATATCATCAACTTTTCAGATCTGGCTATCACGTCCCTTCAATTCAAACATTCCATCTCCCTCCGAAACATCACAATTCTCCACGCCCAACTGTCATTTTAGAACTTGTGTCTATTTTTCTTCCTTCATAATTATCCTCTCTATTTAAAATCCCCTATATTCTTCCCTTCTTAACCATAAGCCCTATTTTAAATTAACCCAAAAGGAAAAGATCATCACACTACCTCTCCCAATGGCTGAGAAAACTTCCAATCTCTCTGCCTCATCTGTAATCACCTCTAACCCGTTAATGGAACCTCTCGCCGTCTCTGAGTCTCTGTCACCCTCTATCATTCCTATTGCTCCAGTCTTAGTTTCCCCAGTTTTCCAACCTCTTTCCAACTCAGAAACCCTTGAAACTACTGTTCTATTTTCTCCGTCGTTTGTTGCCCACACCAGTCAAACCCTAAGTAGAGAACAAGGTCAAAACACTAAGTTCACAAAAGGCTCCACCATTGTTGCAGTCGACTCCATGGTTGTGGAAGCACCGGATCATGAAGAAAAGATGGTGTTTGTGGTATCCGCTAATGGGGTATTTTATAAGATCATTCCCAGAAACACACGTCATAAAGTGTAAGTGAAGAAGGGGCCATTATGGCAATTTAAGGAGATACAGTCGCATATCCTACTGGGGCTTCACATGGGGAACCTGATCCCTCTTAGGAAGACCTAGGTTAGGAATCTCATTCCCAGGACAATGGTGTTCCTGTATTTGACGTTGTGCCCTTGGAAATTCAAGGACCAGAGATGCAATCTAGTGATGAAGAAGACCTGGACAACATGGACCTTGATGCATTCATAAGTAAGCGAAGGGTTGTTTCCACTCTTGAGTCACAAATCAAGCGCCCCACCACCAGGCTTCAAGTCAAATCGGCCTACGATTCTGCACTCCAAAAGAGCAAGAAAAGCAGTAAGAAGAAAAGAAGAAAGTTGGTGAAGGATGGTGTACCTGTAGGTGATGAAGCTATCCCTGTCGTTGAGGTGGAAGAAGTAACTCCTGAGGAACCCGATTCCCTTGTCAGGCAGTCCTCGAAAAAGGCTGAGTCTGTTTCCCTGGAGAAAGGGTCCACTTCTAAGTCTAAGATGAAGAAGGCAGTGAATGATGAGGATATTCTTTTCAAGTCCAAAGGGAAAGGTAAAGTCAGTGGAGAAAAGCATAGGAAACATAAATATGGAACAGTTGAAGAACCTAGTTGTTGAAAGAAAGCACGAAGTGAGGTCTATCTGGGCTCTAAGCGTTTAAGGCATTAGAAAGTTCTGCCGGGTCGTACGTTTGACCCAATAATCTCAAAAATGGCTGGAATGTGCCAAATCCTGGAAATGGTGGAGTTTCAACAGTGGACGCATCTTTTCTACGTTGATGCTCCTAAAGTGTATGAGGAGGAGATCTAGAGTTTCTTCGCCAGTCTGTTTCCAGTCGATACTGACCATGTTTTTGCTTTGGTAAATGGTGTGGACATTGTATTTGACGTGCAAGTGCTTGGAGAAATTTTGCAAGTTCCTACAGTTGGAATGACAAGTGTTCGAGATGTTTGCCAGTACAACTTCTGAAATGCAGTGGTGAAAGATAATTCCAATCAGAAAGGGCACCAGATTAATAAGAAAGCACCACTTCTTGTCTACCAGTTGTTGTTTGAGCTGGTTAACAAAGTTTTGTTGCCTCGAGCAGAAAGGCGATCTGTAACTTCAAAATCTGATCTATTCTTAATGGAGCAATTGGACGGTTTCAACCCTGTGAGTCTGTCTGCCATAATGATTGAGCACATGCAGAAAGTGGTTAATTTCAAGGATGGCAATCACGGCCTTCCCTATGGATTCTTACTCATGCGAGTATTCAAACACTTTGAGGTTCCTTTGGGAACAGGTAAAATAGGGACCCGTAAGCAGACATTCTCACAACCAACCTTGGAAGAGTGCTACTGTATTGAGAAGTATGGGGGTGTAGGAAGCACTTCAACTGTTTCTCCGCTCATCAATGCCTAGAACAGTATAGTTGAGGAAATACGTTGATTGAAGGCCAGAAGCACTATCCTGGAAGGCCAGCAAGCTCGAGCAGTTCCCATGTCCAATAATGAGGTGAGCCGCTTGACCCAAGAAAATGCTGACCTCAGGGCACAAGTTGAGAACTTGAAGGCTGAACTGCTCAACGAGCAAAAGTCGGGAAATGCCCGAATAGACCTTGTTCTCCAGACACTTGCTGCAGTTTCCAAGCCTTTTCCTCCTAGTGCCCCCTAAGATTCCCTTCAGTGACCAGTTTTCTGTATATTTTTTTCCTTGTTGATGGTTGTTTTTGTTGTTTTTTATGTGGTTGGGATGTACAACTACTACTGCTCCTGTGATCAAGTTCAATGCTGCCTCTTCCTTTTTTAAAGGAAGAGGCATATTCAAAAATTATTAATCTGAATCCTTTTTTATTTTGTCTAGTGCTTTCTATTTGTGTTCTATTCTTTCTCATGATTGTGTGTACATATGTGACATGAGTTAGCTTAGCTGAACTTCTTTGTGCTGATTATTCTTTTTAATAATGCCAAAAGGGGGAAAAGAAAAGAAAGCTTAATATAGGACTCAGGGGGAACCACATTGGGGAACTGGTTCTTATGGACATGAAAGAGTAAGGCATAGTCTCAGGGGGAACTCCTTAGATTTTTTACTGCCCAAGCCTGACTTATGATCGTTAAGTTTGTCATCATCTAAAAGGGGGAAATTGATAGATCTTAAACACTCTTGCCTTATATTTTGATGATCTAACAAACTTACTGCTCAGAACTAGTTAGGGAACTTGAATTGCTGCAAACTTTAACGGACTCCAGTAAAAGATAAAATGCTACAGATTCAGGAGCTATGAACCAAACAAGGACTTGATGCTCCTATGGTTCCTATATAGCAGTACAGAGTCAATTGGACATAACTGGAACTGAAGAGACTGATGGCACTTCTTCTGCCGCACTGCACCACACTGTCAGCCCACTCATTCTCTAACCAAACAAAGTACTCACATCATTTCAAGTGATGTGATCAAGATGTACCAAATGGGATTTATACAAAAACATCACTGGAAGGTTTTGGTTCCTCATTCAATCCTTTAGCAAAAATAGAAAAATCATCCTCTCTAGCTTGAAGAACAAGGTTGAACGCCACTACGGACCAGTTCCTTAAAGATTGATTGTTGTTGTCCTAGTTGAGTTGTAACCTTGTTATTGTACTTACTATATCTCCTAAATCACTTACTTAGAAGCATACTGATTAGGAATTCTCTTGTAAATTCGTAAACTCGTTGAGCTTATGTTATGACTAGATTTAGTCATAAGGAAAAGTCTTTGTAATCGAAGAGTTACAATGTGGCTTGTGGTGACAACACCACAAGTTAGTAAAAAGCCTTTGTAACTAGGATAGTCACAAAGTGGCTTGTGGTAAAGGTACCACAAGTTAGTTGAGTAAATCCTTTGCAATAAAAAGTATTGTAAAGTGGCTTGTAATAGTAAGATTACAAGTTAGTGAAGTTAAAAGCCTACAGTGTAGGTCGTGGTTTTTTGATCCCCTTGTGCGGGATTTTTCCACGTAAAAATCCTCTGCCTCATTTACTTACTGCTTTTCTAAGTGTTCTTAGCAGAACCTTGTAGAGGACCAGGTACTTTACGATTTAGTAGACCCATACAAATTAACAAGTTCCTTTATGGGCCACTTGTAGAGTGTTTCAGTTTTCCTTAGCAGTAGTACAACTTTGAATTCTGCTGTACACGTCTAGACCTAGTCCACACACAAGCCATTTCTTGGCCTTGACATTCTTTTTCACTTCTTCAAATCTTCAGCAGTACAGTCAGCTCTAGTCTTTGGCACATCCACTCCTTCAACATTCTTCTTTGTAGTAGCTAGTGGACCATCAGTAACAATGTCCCAAAGTTCATAGTCTTCTCTTATGATGTGGTCTATCATCATGTTTTTCCACCAGGAATAGTACTTGCTATTAAAGAGTGGGGGCCTAGCAGTAGATTGCCCTTCCCAGTTTCCAGGCGGTGCACTCATCTTGATCTGTTCCTAAGGTGTTAGCCTCTTCAAGGATTACCTGCTATGATACCAATTGATGTTTTATGCTTCAATACCACACAAGAGGGGAGGGGTGATTTGTGTGGTACCCAATTTTTGCTTAACTTGATTATAGAAGGACCTGGTTCTTCTATGTGTTCCAACTACTACTGTTGTAGAATAATAAATACAGAAAATAAAGAACATAGAGATTTTTACATGGAAAACACCTAGCTCAAAAGGTGAAAAAACCATGACCTACCTTTCAGTAGGATTTTCCCAACTCTCCACTAAAATCACTCAGCCAAAAACTGCATTTACAAAAACTCTTTTGTAAACCTAGGATTAACTCTAATCCCGTTGTGGCACATAACCTTAACTATTGCGACAACTTCAAGTTAACTCTAACTTGAAAACTCTAAGTACCTAATACAATTGCTTCTAAATAAGCTGAAAGGTACAATGTAAAACCACCTACTATAATAGAACTAGAATAAAAGATAGACACTTGGAACTAGTTCTTCTATCTGGTTCAAGTAGCTTCAGGTTGGCACGCTTGAATCACACACGAATTGCTTGCAAAATTGCCTCGCTATTTTGCTCTCAATTCACGTTTAGCTTCTGCTTGTGTGAGTTACCTGTAAAAGAGAACAACACTAATATTTAAGGAGTTAGCAATTAGAGATTGACTAGGATACTGATGCTAGTCTACCATGGTGGAAAATTTCTAGTTGATCTTATACTCTAACTCTATCCTTTTCCTAAACCGTGTTCTCTTTGTGTAAGGAGTCTTTCTCATTATCCAATATGCAACCTTTTCGATCATGATCAGGAGATATCACTTCTGATAAGTTAGGTTTATCTCCTTCATGTGCATCTCACATGTTTGAGTTGATCATAATTGTGCTTCACAAGATGGACCTGGTCCATGTCTGAGTTCCTTTCTCAGTTTTCAAAACTTCATCTTTACTTGGGCCCATACAAAAGTAATAAAATGAGTAAATAATTTGATAGAGCAATGTTGGCTTGCTTGTGTCACGACCCAAAATCCCTCTAAAAGAGTCGTGATGGCACCTAGGCTCTAAAACTAGGTAATCCTAAAATTATCAAAAATAATGACAATATTTGCTAACATCAAACAATTGAAACCTCTGTACAATTTACAATCCCATAACCGGTAGTAAAAATCATAAGACATTGTAGAAGTAGGTATACATAATAAATTCATCACCGTTCCGGGACAAAAGGAAACAATAGAAATAAATAAAATAGAAGGTGACTTCGGTGCCTGCGAACACAGGTGTACCTTTAAGTCTCCAGCCACACCAAGCATAAGTCTCGAAACCAACCCGATCCCAAGTACCTGGTTCTGCACAAAAAGATGTGCAAAAGTGTAGTATGAGTAAACCACGGTGGTACCCAGTAAGTATCAAGCCTAACCTCGTTAGAGTAGTGACGGGGCCAGGTCAAGACACTACCGAATATATAACCTGCAGGATATGACTTAAATCTAACAAGAGAGGACTTTCAGAGTAATACCAATATCAGAAGAATATTAAATTTCAAACAGTAGCAACGATAAGAGAAAAATACGAATGACAACGAGAATAACCAAGTAAATAAACAACAACATAGTTGGGGTTCGGATGAAGCACAAATGAGTTCAAGTAGGGAAAATAATTGTAATGACTCGGTCAGTCGTTCTGAGAGTTATAGACCCGTTTCCCCCATTTCTATTTTTTTATGTGTTGTTCAGCTGTGTTGAGTTGTTTCAAGTTGATAGGTTAAGGTTCGGAGTAGTTCTGGAGTGAAATGATCACTTAGTCTCTTAGTTAGAAAGCTAAGTTAGAAAAGTCAATCGGAAATTGATTTCTGAGTAATCAAATTCGGATTTGGATTGTTATGATTCAGTTAGCTTCGTTGGGTGATTTTAGACTTAGGGAGTGTGTCCAGAATGTAATTTGGAGGTCCGTGGTAGATTAGGCTTGAGTTGGTGAGTTTTAGAAGTTTAGAAGTTCTTAGGCTTGAATCCGAGGTTGATTTGGTATTTTGGTGTTGTTTTGGGTGTTCTGGAGGTTCGACGAAATTTTGGTAGTGATATATGACTTGTTGGAATTATTGGTTGAGGTCCCGAGGGCCTCAGGTGAGTTTCGAATAGGTTTGGGTTGTGTTGTGTTTGTTTTTCTTATGTTTCGACGCCGTTTCTTCAAGCATAAATGATATCATATTGAATAAATGAGCTCCGATTTGTTTTTTGATTGAACCATTAGATCCGTATCATAATTATGGATCCGTAGAAAAAAGAATTCTCAAATTTGGACATTGTATGTGGATTTTAGGGTCATTTTACTAAGAATTAGGTTGCCAGATTTTTCTAGATTAACTATAGAATTGCCACAGACAGCGTAACTAAAAATCTGCACTATTTGCAAATATTGAAACCAACATATCTCCTTCATTATAAGGTCAAATTGAGTGATTCGAAAGCCTAACTTGACTAGAATTTCACAAGGAATTTATTGGAGTCATAAAAAGCGAGTTTAAAGATTGTTTGACATAAGAAATAAGGCAGAATAGGTGGAAAAAAATATATAAAATATGGGTTTGTTCATTTGGTCTTATTTTGAGGTGGGGAGCCCGGATTTGAGCGATTTTGGAGGCAATTTTCACCGTATGGGTTGGGATAAGTATTCCCTACTCGGTTTTGATTATATTTGATGAATCCATCTTTGTTTTTGGGCTTTGATTGATGATTTCAAAGTGAAATTGAGGGAGTTAGGGTTTGAGTTTTGGAGAGTTTTAAGTGAGGATTTGAGGGACCAAACAGAGTCCGATTTTGATGAATTTATATGGTTAGACTCGAGAGAGGACGAGGTTTATTATTTTTTCATTTTTGACTATTTTGAGACATGGGCCCGGGGCCCGAATTTTTGTCGGTTTTGAGTTTTTGGCATATTTTATAGTTTTTATTGTGGAATTCGATTCTTTAGCACATGTTGATGGTATTAATCTGACTATGGTTAGATTCGGAGCTTTTGGAGATCTAGTCGAGGGACGAGGACATCCCGGAGTAGGATTTTATACTGTTGAGGTAAGTAATAGTTTTAACTCTGGCCTTGAGGGTATAAACCCGAAGAATTTGATATTATGTGATTTTTTGGAGGTGATGCCCACGCTAGTTGGCGGGCATGTGGGTGTATACCTTGAGGAATTGAGACTTGATCCGTTCCATGGGGCCTTATGGCCATCATCTGTGTTTACGTAGTTACTTATTGTTGAACTTGTTTGCCTTCATGTCAGAGATCATGCTTATGCTTTATTTATGCTCACATTATTTGTACTCAATCATAGAAATTTTTGTACATGTTTACCTCAGTCTATATTATTTGCTATAATGCTATGATACTTGATGTGGGTTGTGTCCCCTTATTTATTGATGATTATGAGGCTAGTGAGGTACATGATTGAGTGAGGCCGAGGGCCTGGTTGTGAGGATATTAATACCATAGCACGTGAGCTATCTGCGTAGCACATGAGCAAACCATGCGGGTCTAGGTATTGATATCATAGCGCATGAGTTGTCCGCGTAGCACATGAGTTGACCGTGCGGATCCACGTATTGATATAATGGCACATGAGTTGTCTGTGCTTAGCGCTTGGGCTGTGGGAGCACCTCCGGAATATGTACATCCCCCAGTGCACGTAGAGTGATGAGTGTATAGAATGTTGAGTGTATTGAGTGTTGAGTGTTGAGTGCGAGTGATGAGTGATTGAGTGACATTCCTGTGAGGTTGCATTTACTTTTGCTATTGTTGCATTTACCTGTTAATTTCTTTGTGGCATTTGTTGGTTTTATAGAATTTACCTGTTTATTCATGTTTATTGTAAATTGTGAAAATAAATAATTGGATTGTTTTACTTAGCTCGTCACTACTACTCAGTTTCTTAGTTATTTCTGTTACTAGTGAGTCGGTTGTACTCATACTACACCCTGCACTTTATGTGAAGATCCAGGTGAATTAGAGCACGATGATTGTTGAGTTCAGTTCGACTATCTCTGGATATTGCAAGGTAGCTGTTAGCGTCAGCAGGACTTTATTATTCCTCTTGTCATTTATTCTTTTGGATAGTTAGACAGTTTATATACCTTAGTTCATTGTTTTAGACGCTCATAACTTAGTGACACCCCGGTGTTTGGGGCTCGTTTCCATATTTTATATTAATTATATTAGAGTTGATTTAGTTTATGAGAAATTTAAATATTTAAAATATTTTATTAAATTCTTATACTCGATTTAGTAGTAATGTTTTAGGAAATAGGCTTGCCTTGTAATACGATAGGCGCCATCACGACCTGGGTTGAATTTTGGGTCGTGACAAGTTGGTATAAGAGCCTAGGTTAAACAGGTCTCACGAGTCATGAGTGGGGTTAGTAGAGTCTGTTAATACCCAATTTTTCCCTATAAGAGTTACAATGCATATACATATTCAAAATCATACATTAGCATCAATTGGTATTTTTCAATTATTTTTACATTTTTTTAAAATTAATACATCTCAGTATTTTATTCATACAAATAATTACAAGTTGCATCACAAATGTTTTAAATACATTTATTAATTTAATATTACTATTTATGGTCCTATTGAGTCCAAATTATTTCATAAATAGCCTAATTGGCACCTTTTGGCTTTAATTGCAATAACATTGCAATTATATCCCACGCATACATCACTGCATTATTTTACCAGAAAGTGGTCCATTATATTTTTTAAAATATTGAATAATTCTAAAGCACATTTGTGCATGAAAATTATTTTCTTTAATTGATTAATTATTTTATAAAATAATTTTTATTCAAATACTTGGGTATTTAACAAATAGCCTTTTTCTTCCTTTATTTTTTTGGACCTAGCCTATTAAATCAGCCCAATTTCAACCCCCCAATCCCAATTCAATTAAACCAGGCCAAAAAACCCCCCAGCCCAAACCTAGAGATACCTACCCGACCCAAAACCCCATCAAATCATGGCCGTTGATCCTTTATATCAACGGTCCACACTAAAAATTTCCTTTTTTTTATTCCTAATGACTGCTAACCCTAAAATCATTTCCTCCATATAGCCGCCCCTGAAACCCTCTCCTCTCTAGTTCTCTTTGAGACTAAGCCCTAACTCTAATCGCCGCCACCCAAAACCAGTTCTAAAATCTTTGATTCCTACTCAATCTATGGATTCCCATGGTTGTACGAGGCCTCTACTTGTCTCCTATTTCCCCTGGTTGCTCGATTGTGTGATTTTGAGGAAGGACCTGGAAGAGATCTGGTCCAGATATCATTTAAAACTCTTCAAGAGTCTATCTATGGTCCGTGAGTGATTTCTATCAGAGTTTACGACTCAAATCTTTGATTCAAAGGCCAGATTCTCTTTACCCTTTCTCTTTTCTTCAAAACTTAGCATTTGGACTTGAATTCGTCCAGATCCTTGTAGATATGGAGCGATTTGAGTTCATCATTGCTTTTTCCTTAAGTCTCATTTGTTTCTTTACTGATTTAATCGATTTTTAAATATTTTGTTGTATTAGGGTTTGTTTTTCTTGTTGTTTGTTGGTCGAACCTCTGGGAATCTGAAGCATTTTCAAACTTCCATGGCTATTCTTTTAAGATTTTTTACTTCTCTACTACTAACTGATTTTTAAGAACTATGCTATTTCAGGTTTCAATTTCTATGATTTCTGTTGTTCGAATCTCTATGTGTTGACGTGTTTTCAAGTTTTCCATGGTTGTTTTCCTTCTTTAAGTGTTTTCAAATTAAGGTTTTTTGAATTATTTTCTGTCTAATTTCTCTGTGTCCCTAAAAGTTTTTCTCAACCTATTTTGTTTATGGGAATTGATATGTTCTTTCAAGAATTGTTGAGTGTTTTACTCTGTTAAAAAATTCGTGTGAATGATCCTTGATTATTCCCGTGTTTATGACCTTAATTAGTAGTTCTTGCCTTATTTGATTGTTGTATATTTACTTATTCATTCATTAATTAAAACCTTGATTATTTTATTCTGAAGTTCTTTATTTGGTTTGATTTGAACTCCTTTCCTTAATAAGGCCTCTAATTCTTTACTTCTTTACTCAATTTAATTTGAACCTCTTGCCTTAACTAGTTCTTGTCATTACTGTTGGCTAATTGCCCTTAATTAAGGGAAAAACTATGCTGAACCTCTTTGTGTGATTGATTCTGAGATCCCTTAATTGTTGATTATTGATTACTTTACCTTATTTGATCTACTCTTGAACTACTATATAAACTATCTTATTTAACCTTTTATCAAAAACGAACATTAGATCATCACTATACTTACACTCTAAAAGCTCTCTGTTCTTTCCGCTACTTGAGATCTTCATTAGTCTTGCCGACTATATGCCAAGGCTAAAAATTGCACAACACCTGTCTTACATCTTAGGTTCTCTTTCCCCAACTGGTATGCCTCTGATTAAATTTTAGAACCTAAACCTACGTGTTTCATTACTGCCTTAGTCCATCAGTCCTGAGTTCATTCCTGCTCCTGTTTACTGTCTATCTAGCATGCCTAATATATTTTGTTCAATATGTGATTAGCATGTCTCAACTTACTTGCTTGTCTAATGTTTATCTAACATGCCTCATACTGCCTGGTTCCATATGTGATTAGCATGTCTAAATTATGCCGACCTGTTTATTATTTATCTAGCATGTTTAAATTTTGTTTTGTTCAGCATGCCTACACTATGTCTATTTGTTGATATTTGCCTAGCTTGTCCATTTAAGTTCTTGCCCATTCTGTTTTGATCATGCTAAGTCATTTACTCCCTTAGGTAACTCTAGTTGGGTTGTTGATTCTGTCCAGTGTTCATGTGTTTTCAATATGGCTTTGCTGTGATCTTTGCTCTGTGTCTCAATGACCTACCTTATAGCTAATCTATTAGTTCTGTAGAACCCCTTGAGAATTCTATACACCCTATTATTTATGTGCTCCACTATACACTAAGGTGTAGAATGTGTCCCCAACCTCTCTCTCTTTGTGTGGAACCTGCTTGCCAAGTGTTTCTGAATGTGGTTGTTTTGTGATTTGTGTTTGACTTAAAAGTGTCTTTCATACTTTTCTCAAGCTGTTTTACCTCCAAATTAGTATTGGTTTTCAGAAAATCTATTCACCTCTAAGAATCCTCTCTATACTGTTTTACCAAAACTCTTTCAAATCATGTCAAGCACTCATTCTTAGGTTATTAAGTCCTGCCCCTTTGGTATGTGTACTGCTTAGAGGTCCCTAATATCTCTCTAAACCATGGCATATCTGGGCTGGCTCTTCCACACTGCATATAATCAGTCTTTATTTGAGAAAGTCTGGGTGTGAGCACTGCCCGGGATCCTTGAGGTCCTTAGGGAACTCTGACACACTTGGATACAAATGTGGCAATGAATCTTGGGCATTTGAGACTAGTCAAGGTCTGGTACACCAGGATTTGCTTTGGGCCTACTTCAAGCTCCCTATAGCCTAATTTATACTCTATATATGTAATTTTTATTCAATCATTGGCCTATAATAATTAATTAGAAACAGATATTGGGGTGACTAGTTAAAATGGAGGAAAGTTTCAGAGTACTGTGGGTAAAGCTGGGTAGATAACATGCCTATAGGGTTTATTTTGGTTCAATTGTGTTTTCTTAGATAACATGCCTATAGAGTTTATTTTGGTTCAAATGTGTTTGTAGATAACATGCCTATAGGGTTTACTTTGGTTCAAATGTGTTTGAAGATAACATGCCTATAGTGTTTGCTTTGGTTGAAATAAGTTTTGCCTACTTTGCTTTACATGATTAGACACCATGCCTATAAGGAATAAAATAACTAAGGTTCAGTTTTCATTACGGCATATATTCAAATCCATCTCTTTAGAAATCATGCATGTAGGATTAATTGGTTGTCACACATGGTCAGTCATTATGCGTGTCTAATAAGAACTAATATCAGTTTCACCCATTAAAGATAGAAATCATGTCCATAGAGTAATCATCATATTTAAACTGGAACTTCATACAGTGTCTTGTTAAATATCACTAGAAAGCATGCCTATAGTATAAAGAACTTCAATCTTTTTCCCAGAATTGTGACTGCATATACACATTTAGGCAAGCCTTAGGACGTTAAATAACTGTGAAACCAGTTCTGTTTATATGTGAAATTATCCAGGCTTAGTAGGCTATAAAACTAGTAGGCAAACTGGTTAGGATTCTGACACTTTCCTTATGCATATCCTGAAACTGTAACATTCACCTAGATATCATGTTCTTAGGATTTTTGAATTTCTTCAAAAATCTATGTTTTAGACGTGCTGTTTGTTTGCCTATATACATGCGGAGGTAAATATAAGCCTTCAAACTGTTTATCCTATTTTTTTGTCCTACATGTTATTTGCTTGTCGCCTAGATTTTTACCTTTTAAAAACCTTAGGTTGTCTACAACTATCTAGATTTAGAGGTCCTAAATTCTTCCAGGACCATAAGGAAGGGACGAGTAGCAGCATACTTAGAGGTTGCTAATTAAACTCGCTTATAACCATTAAGGGGAGGGTAATGGATAGTAAAAGGATATGATGGCCTGCCCGTTAATATCACGTGTAACTCCTCTCATTGAGGAGTGATTACGGAGCATTGTATGGGTATGATCCTGTAGGCTAATCAACTTAGGACTCCCCTTTTTCCAATTCCCATACGTGTTTAAATTCTCTAAACTTCCTTTTCTTTAAACATACATGTATAAGCTGTTCTAACCTCTATACTTTCATTGTCTGAACTTCCTTGATCATATATGTATTTAGATGGGTAAAGCTACTTTATTTGCAAATACTTGATTTCTTATTAATTGACTAATTCATATAGTTTACGTTCGCCGGGGCCCAATGTTGTAGACCGCGAGGGGTGCCTAACACCTTCCCCTCAAGGTTATTTCGAGCCCTTATCCTAATCTCTGTTGATGCAAACTAGTTACATGAGTTAATCGCTCTAGGTGCCCTAACACACGATAATCCGTTAGGTGGCAACTCTTCAAAACACCTAATTCCCAAAAGAAAATGAGTTGTTCTCCCATGAATGTCGAAACTCGGACTTCCCCGTAGGGAAAAAGGGAGCGTGATAGCATGGAGACTCTACTGGGATATTTTAGGCTCTTACCATTGTCACACCTCCTTTTTTACTACACCCCAGGAAAAAGGTATAATAAAGGTAGTTATTTCCAACTTCAAGTGACAATCAAAACGGGATTCATTTATTAAGAGATTCAGAGTCGCCACTTGGGAGATTTATGGTGTCCCAAGTTACCGGTTTAAAATCCCGAATCGAGGAAAAGAATGACTCTGTTTAACAGTCCGCGAACCAAAAATCTGGGTAAGGAATTCTGTTAACCCAGGAGAAGGTGTTAGGCATTCCCGAGTTCCGTGGTTCTAGCATGGTCGCTCAACTGTTATATTCGGCTTAATTATCTGATTTTAAACAATTTTAGACCTATGTGCAAATTTTAGTTTTTAACCGCTTTTATTCATTTTTAGGAAGATTGCAACGTTATTAAAACACGTCTTGGACTACGTCACATAAATGCACCCGCGACTTTTAACATATTTTAACATCGTTGAGATTTGAATTTGGGTCGCATAAATGTGCACCCGAGTTTAGGAAAGTAGATTATTAAAATACGCGTCTAAAGCAACTACGTGTTTACACTTTGCGAGGGCCATGGAATTTGCTAAATGGCACGCCTCAAATTCTAAGGATCAATACAAGATTAATTAAGCGAGGGCCTCTAATTATGATTGAAAATTATATTCTACGTACTGAATAATAAAAAAAAATCTATGACTGTAGCTTCTTAAATGTTCCATCTACAGGCAGTATACATTTTTCCAAAATTTTCTCATATATATTCTTTACAAGCTAATATCATTAATATTATTGTTATCCAATCATCATTCAATATTTATGCTTTCATAAAGCAAAAACCAAAACCAGTAACGAAAACAATTTCCATAAAAATTCAATTTTATAAATTGTTGTAAGACCATATCCATCAAACCAACAAATGCGTATATGAAATAGAACTGCAGAATACCAACACATCCTCAAAGAAAACAGTATAACATTAATCCAAACATTTCATATAAAAGAGAACAACAAAATTGACTGAAGTACACTATTAAGCACAACAGAGTACGAGAAATTGAGGAACTGTAACGACCCGATCGGTCGTTTTGAGCTCTAGCGCGTCGTTCAGCAGTTCGAAGTCATGAACAACTTCATTTCAGGTATATTGACTTGTGCGTATGGTCAGAGTTGAATTTCGGGAATATCGGAGTCAAATTGGAAAGAAAAGTTTCATTGCGGCAGCCTTAAGTTGAAGAAAATGGCTAAGATTGGAATTTTGAGCAAACGACCTCGGAATCGGGATCTGAAAGTTCTAGCAGGTTCGTATGATGATTTCAGACTTGGGCGTATGTCCGAATTTGGTTATGGATAACCCGTGAGCATTTCGGCGTATATTGTTGAAGTTAGTATTTTAGAAGAATTTCATAAATTTGGGTTGGAAGTCATTTCAATATTATATATGTCCGTTTAGGGATTCCGAGTCTGGGAATAGCTCTGTATGGTAATTCTGGAGTTGGGAGCGCGATCGGAAGTGAATTCGGATGTCCGGAGGTCATTTTGAAGTCATTTGGCTAAATATAGAAATTTAAAGGTTTTTGAGAAAATTCGACCGGAAGTGGAAATTTTGATATCGGGGTCGGAATGCGATTCCGAAAGTTGGGGAAAGTCCGTAATGTCGAATGTGACTTGTGTGCAAAATTTGAAGTCATTCCGGAATGATTTTGGTAAGGTTTGAGACACTTAGTCTCTTTTAAGGAAGCTTAAGTTGGAAAAGTCAACCAGATATTGACTTATGTGTTTGAGGGTTCGAAATGCAAATTTTATGGTTCAGATAGCTTCGTTAGGTGATTTGGGACTTAGGAGTGTGTCCGTAATATTTTTGTGATGATCGGTGTAGAATTAAGCTTGAATTGACAAAGTTAGTATTTTGACGAATTCCGGTTGATAGGTGAGATTTTGATCCGAGGGTAGGAATGGAATTCCGAGAGTTGCTGCAGCTTTGTTATGTCATTTGGACTTGTCTGCAAAATTTGAGGTCATTCANGTGGATTTCGGAAGGTTAACGGAATGGAATTCGGACCCACAAGAAAAGAAAAAGTTGCTGCAATTTCTGCTGCTAAGCTGTCTTTGGACAGCAAATGTGCACTCGTGGAGCATACTTTGGAGGCCTATATCTTTTGATATACAAGGAATTTTGAGATGATTAAAAATGAAAGTTGTAGCCCTTCATGTCTAGTTTTTATAAAGATAAAGAAATTGTAATTTGTATATCTTTAGAGAAAGTTATGATCGATTGAAGTTGACTAGTGGAGCAATTTCTCCAGAATTTTCTGATTTCATGGAGCCGAACTTAGAAGTTCATATCTCGGGATATATAAAGATTTATATGGTGTACAACCTATCAAATTAAATATCTTCGAGTCTAGTTTCTAAATCTTCAAACCGTTTGTCATTTGGATATTTATACAAGACTTTATGAGTGTTTAAACAGAAGGAGTTCGACAAGGGAAATTTTTAATAGGATGTACAACTTTTATAGCACAAGTGCAAGGTACAACTCGACGAAGCACGGGCAGATTCTGTAAACACGGATTTGGCTTATTTCTTTCATTCTTTCTTTTGGCTTGGATGATTTTGGAGAGAATTTCAAGGGGGATTTCATCAAGCATCGAAGGTGTTTCTACTTATTTCCAAGTTAAATACATGATTATTATGTGAAATTAACCTAGAAATTCATGGAATTAAGCATAAAATTGATGAACTAGTGCTTGAGATTTTGAGATTTAAATATGGAATTTGGAGGGTCGAATGGACTCCGATTTTTGTAAATTTGACATGTATAGACTCGTGGCGAGAGGAGGAATTCGGTAATGTGAGTTTTGTAATTTTTCGAGAAGTAGGCTCGGGGCTCGGGTTTTGCTAGTTTCGAGATTTTTGCTATATTTTGATTGTTTTTGATTGGGTATTGTTCCCTTGGCATAGTTTGATGTATTCACTCTAATTTTGGTTAGATTCGACGCGCGAGGAGGCCGAATTGAGGGGCAAAGGCGTCGCGAGCTTGAGATTTTGCCGGTTCGAGGTGAGTAATACTTATAAATGATATCCTGAGGGTTTGAAACCCCGAATTTGCACATCATAGTGCTGTATTGAGGTGACTTGCATGCCGAATATAAGCGTAGGGTAGAGCACCATTGGGGATTGTGATTTGGTCCATCCCAGTTGTTGATTTTTACGTCGTATTTGACTGAAACTAATTGTTATCATCATAATTTGGGTTGATTGCCATGTTTGGGCTTCGTGCTAACTATGTGAATCCTTCAGGGATTGATATCACTGTTTTCGCATTACTTTGTATATTATTTGATCTCGGTCCAAGGTTTTAATACTATATTGCAAATTCAGCCATTTTTCATGATTTGAAAACTTAAATGATATCTTACTAAAGTTTTGAGCTGAGAACTGCTATTTTATTGCTGCCCAATGGGCTTATGTGCATTTCTGGACCGAGCATGGATTGGGCTGCGTCCCGCAGCAGTGTTATATGTGAATTTCTGGACTAAAAATGGATCAGGCTACACGCCGCAGCGGTGTGATATTGATATTGCGCTTGGGCTGTAGGAGCCCCTTCGGAGTCTGAACCCCCAAAGTGAGCGCGGGTACCCAAATGGATCGGGCTGCGCGCCGCAGCGGTCATATGCATTGCATTGCATTCATGCATTGGTTCCTGTTTGTACTACATGTCATGACATCCAACACTCTCATTTCATTGGTATCCATGCTACTTCTTGCACTGTTTACCAGATACCCTGGTATTAATTGTTAGTGGAGTGCTGTGCCCGAGGGGTTGAGTTATGTGCTGACTTGCATTGTCTGATTACGCATTCGTTTGCTTAACTGTTGAAAAAGATGTTTTCAAATGAGGTTTTAACTGAGCCAGATATTTTCTAAAGGATTTCACGGTTTTACAGATTTCTCAAAGGATTGCACTGTTCTTTATAGCATGATGGAGTGCCTTACGTGATTTCTGCTTCTCAGTTGTTATTTACTTTTTTTACTCATTGAGTTGGAGTACTCACTTTACTCCCTGCACCTCGCGTGCAGTTGCAGGTATTCGTTACCCGGTAGCGGGTTAGAGCTGATTGAGGGTTTTGTTATCATAGCTGAGCAAGGTGACCGCCGGCGTTCGCGGCACCGGACTTTGTCCTTTGGTTCCAGATTTTATTTTGTATATTATTATTGGCCCAGTAGTTGTGTTCAGCCTTCTTTAGATACTCATGACTTGTGACACCCTGGCCGGGCTAATGTTGGGTTGTAGATATCGATTATTATTGTCATTAAGTTGTATTTATCTATTCATTTATGTTTCATAATTTTGAAAGAGGTGTTGTTGTTCTGTTGGCTGGCCTTGTCTTCACGAGAGGCGCCATCACGATCGGGTTTGGAAATTGGGTCGTGACAAGTTGGTATCAGAGCCTAGGTTACTAGGTCTCACGAGTCATGAGCATGTTTAGTAGAGTCTCGTGGATCGATACAGAGACGTCTGTATTTGTCCTCGGGAGGCTGAAGAACCTTTAGGAAAAACTTCACATTCTTGGAATTCTTATCGTGCGTACTTGATTCAGCTTGAGATATAACTCTTGAAATTCCTTCCACACGTCTGTATGCGCATATGGGCGCTCAGTATTACATGTGCCTTGATGGTTTGTGATTCCCCGATCGAGGGGCGAGATGTAATCTTTGTGAGTATGTTAGGCCACTCTGGAGGACTTGAGGCCGAATCTTGCCTATCGCTTGAGCACTGAGGTGCTGATTGTGTGAGCAAGCATTTTGAACTTATATGTTCGATATTATCCTTGTTAGCCGGAATGGCAGTTGGGTATCCATGTGATGAGTATATTAGTGCTGTGAGACGTATCTATATGACTTGGTAGTGACGAATGAGTCTGCTGGATAATAGATGACCTGATAAATGATTCATTTCCTATTGTGATTTGATATGTAGCTAGAGTTATGGGCGCGTGAAGAATCTTTTCATGTCTCCTGTTTGGAGTGAAATATATTTCATGTTACGGTATGAGTTTAGACTCAGAAAGACTAAGTGATTATGTAATGTGTATGACGGTGGAACGGATACAAAAATGTTAATTGGAGGCAAAGCAGGTGGGTTATCTCATGCGGAATAATCTACATAGGTGTGTTCCTTATAATGTTGAGTAGAGAGTTTCTTTTCTACTAACAGGGTGTATGTGTTGAGATTTGAATTTGACTCTAATTGAGAAAGTTGAGTTGATTGTCACGAGAATAAAGGTGATCTTAGTAGTGAAATTGAGGTATTTTATGGTCTGTGTTACCTAAGCTTATGAAGAATTTTTGTTGAACTAGCTGTAGTAATATGACAATATTCTTGAGTTTGAT
>MU734386.1:29463-40720 GCA_026770625.1 Nicotiana glauca | reverse complement strand
TGGGTCGTTCTTTGCAAAGCTACGCTGCTTCTTCTCTTTTTCAGCGTTCTTTTTTTTTGTGTCCATGCATTTAGGGGGTAGGTACTATTATATAGGGGTAGGGATTAGGTTAGATGTATGGGACTAGGGGTTATGGGCTAAGAAATTGGGCCAAAGACTAAATAAAATGGATTACAAGATTTATAAAAACGGTATAAACAAACCAAAAACCAATTCCTTCTTCTAAAATTATGTATAATTATAATATAAAAATATAAAACTAATTTTAATTAATTGAACTAAACTATAAAATATAAAACTATTTTTTGTGTTTTCAAGATTATATAAAAATAAAGATAAGATACTATTTTTATATTTTTTTAAGATTAAAAATAACTACAAAATATTAATGAACAGATTTTGTAATTTTTTGTTTTTTTTGTAATAAAATAAAGTAAAATAGTAAAAATTAGTTAAAATAACGCTATTAGGCCTAAATTAAATATTTATATGCTAAAATATAAAAAATCTTGGGGAGGGTCAAAAATCACATGTCTACAGCTGCCCTCTTTGACTGGAAACGCAAAGAGTTTTCAGACAAAGAACGACTAGACAGGTTTTGTGACCCGACCCTTATTTGGGAGAGACTAACACTGAGAAAAGGGGAATGTGACCGAGCCCTGGTATTTGAGTTGCCTACATATCCTTGGCTATAAAGGAATCATGCCACGTGTAGTTCCGAGGTGAGTGAGGTGTTGGAGTATGCCGAGGTGGAGAGCCAGTTGAGGTGCCATTCTGCCGAGGTTCCGGTCCGCGGTCTTGTTATTATATCAAAAATCAAAATATGAAAAAGACTAGCTAAGCCTGTCAACTACGAGTTACAAGATTCCTATTTATAAGTCTTCTGAAGCTTGATCTTGAGTCTTGAATGATTTTTCATGCAGACTTTGGATCTGAACCTTGACGCTAGCTAGTTGCAGGTGCTAATTCATTCTTTCTCAGCTTTTCAGACCAAACCCGGAGACCACACCGTGCTTGTGACTCCAATCATGTCTTAAGCAGTTCACATCTTTCTCTACTTATGCATTTGGATTCACTTTTGCCTTCTTTTGTTTCTCCTCTTCTTTTATTATTTTGGACTGTGACTAACTTTTGCTGATCATCTCGGACTGTTGACTCGCATTCTTTCCGCAAGCCCCTTTTGTTGCTGAATTGAATTGTAATCTGAGATGTTTTCCCTTTCTCCAGGTGATGCTTGACTGCTGAACTTGAATGTATTCCCTGCTCTCCAGGCGGGCTCCTGACTTCAACAAAATAGACAAAACAAAGAAAATTTTTCTGCCCTAGTTTGGGTATCCAAGCACATAAGTAAGTGTAAAATGAACCATAATATCAATAAAAAAATTAAAGTTAAAACTTGAATTGTACTCCCTCTGTTCTTCAGGCGGGCTCCTGAATGCTAAGACTTGAATATATTCCTTTGTTTTTCAGGCAGGCTCCTGATTGCTGACTTGAAATGTATTCCTCTGTTCTTCAAGCGGGCTCCTGACTGCTCACTTGAAATGTATTCCTCTGTTCTTCAAGCAGGATCCTGACTGCTAAAACTTGAAATGTATGCCTTTGTTCTTCAGGCGGGCTTCTGACTGCTAAAACTTGAAATGTATGGCTCTGTTCTTCAGGCGGGCTCCTGACTCTTAAAACTTGAAATATATGCCTCTGTTCTTTAGGCGGGCTCCTGACTGCTAAAACTTGAAATGTATTCATCTGTTCTCCAGGCGGGCTCCTGATTGCTAAAACTTGAAATGTATATCTCCAGGCGGGCTCCTGATTGCTAAAACTTGAAATGTATTCCTCTGTTCTCCAGGCGGGCTCCTGATTGCTAAATTTGAAATGTATTCCTCTGTTCTCCAGGCGGGCTCCTGATTGCTAAAACTTGAAATGTATGCCTCTGTTCTTCAGCCGGGATCCTGACTGCTAAAATTTGAAATGTATGCCTCTGTTCTTCAGCCGGGCTCCTCACTGCTAAAACTTGAAATATGTGCCTCTGTTCTTCAGGTGGGCTCCTGACTGCTAAAACTTGAAATGTACGCCTCTGTTCTTCAGGCGGGCTCCTGACTGCTAAAACTTGAAATGTATGCCTCTGTTCTTCAAGCAGGCTACTGACTGTTAAAACTTGAAATGTATTCCTCTGTTCTCCAGGCGGGCTCCTGATTGCTAAAACTTGAAATGTATTCCTCTGTTCTCCAGGCGGGCTCCTGACTGCTAAAACTTGAAATGTATGCCTCTGTTCTTCAGGCGGGCTCCTAACTTCAGCAAAACAGATAAACAAAGAAAACTTTCTGCCCCAGTTTGGTAGCTGGGCACATGGGTGAGTGTTAAGCTGAATCATTCTACCAACTATTATTAAGAATTTTAAAGCTACGTCCTATTATCTAGGGAGGTCCTGACAACTCTTAACTAAATGACAATTTTACATCTATATCTTTTAAAGGTATGACTTCCACTATATCTTGTTATCTAAGCAGACCTTAAAACTACGTCCCATTATCCAGGAGGGTCCTGAAAACTCCTAATTGAATCCTATCTTAAACATGTAAACTTTGAAACCAACTTATGTTCCTTTGGGGTACATTTATGCTAAATTATGCTACTCATGACTGTTTTGAAATTTAAACTAAGTCCTATTTTCCAGGAGGGTCCTGAGAACTTACCGTCAAACTTGTCTGGTGCTTGCCTTTTCTTGCAGTGGGTTTCTCCGAAACAAACAAAATTTCTGCCCCTGTTTCAATAAAAGAAAAATCTTGTCAATTTAAAAGGTTGGTTTGTGGCCTTGAACTTTGAAGGATATTGCTCCTTCACTTCCCATGATGACTGATTTCCACTCGAAGACCTTGCTTGTTTATGGACTAACCCCTTTCTCTGTCGTCCTCATCACATAGAATCCATTTTCTCTATTCAGACCCAATATCCTCTATTTGTTGCAGTGCATGAACTGACACCTCCCCAACCTTTGTGTCTCACATGAATCCCATAGCACGTCTATTGCCCCACCCCATGTATATGTTGTTCTTTCTTGTCTTAAACATTGGCTTCGGCCTTGGGGTCTGTCGCTCCTTCACTTGTCATGATAGCTGATTTGCATTCGAAGACCTTGCTCGTTCCTTGACTAACCACTTCCTTAACACCGAATATACCTCTTCTTTGTTCAAACCCCATACCTTCTACTTGTTGCATTTCTCCTGAACTGACATTTACCAACCTTTGTGTTTCACATGATCCCCAAAGCATATTGATTGTTACCAACTTTAGTGCGCATGTTGCTCTTTCCTGATTTAAACCACTGATCCCGGCCTTAAGGTCTGTTGCTCCATCGATAGCCATGATAACTTTGATTTCTTCTTGGAAGATCTTGCTTGTCATTGGTTTACCACCCTTTTTGTCAATCTTATCACAGAAAATACCTTTGATCCGTTCACCTTAGCCCTCCTTCTATTGCATTGTCCATGAATTGATATATACCAAGCCTTTGTATTTCACACGAATCCCAAAGCATGTTAATTGTTACCAACTCAGTGTGCTTGCTGTTCTTTCCTGACTTATGACGATTTAATGTGTTAACCAGTCCCCGTTTTGTGCAATTGGAAAGCTGGTGGCAAATTTTGAAGTCATTTCTCACTTGTTCTGACCAAAAAGACTCAGGAAGAGGGAGTACACAGGACAAAAGGAACAAAGTAAAGGACAATAGAAATAGATGATTCCTAACAAGAAAACTACAAAGTAGAAACCTACCGGATGTGGATACCGACTCTAATGACCTTGGCATGCTCCCGCGGCCTATTCTGTTAAGCAAATATGATGTTCAACTCTTGTTGTACCTTTAAACCCTGAAACTGCGCTTCAATGCTTCAATTATCCAATCTGATTCACAATCCTTATTCGACTTGTAGTGCCCGAAGGGTTTTCACCACCAAGCCTCTCTCATTTTGGTCTTTTTCTCAACTCACCATCGCCTTATGGTGCCCGTGAAAGTATTCACCAATAAGACTCTCTCATTTTTTATTTCTCTCAGATTTCATTGCCTTGTGGTACCTGTGAGGGTTTTCATCAACAAGGCTCTCTAATTTTTCATTTCCCTTGTTTGGACCGGAGTGTTGCCCCTGATATGATTCACCTCTGCTCGCTTGACTTGGCATCTCTCGAAGACTGATCGGGAGGTCTTTCTTTGGACTGTAATGTGAGTTTTTGGATAGGGTTAGAAAGAAAGGGTATCAAAGGCTCAAAACAATTCAACATGGGTTCAAAATTATAACTTTCGGAATCAGATTTCTCACAACAACCACAACTTCTGACCCAGTTTCTTTCTTGGGGACTTTTGGATTTTTATTTTTGGTGTGACTGAACCTCAGAAAAAGGCTGCCTACGTATCCTTTCGGAATCAAGTCGAACGTAGTTCAGGTGACTACTTTTGTTGTTGCTATTTTTCTTTCTTTTTCCCTTTTCGTTGTTTTGTTGTTTTCTTCTTTTTTTTTTCTTTTTATTCTCTCTTTTCTCTTTTCATTCTTTTTCCTTTACTTATCTTTTGCGCTTGCGTTTCTGAACTTCGCTACTGATTCCAAAAGAGGGGTATGAAAGAAAATAAATAAGGCTCAAAAGGGCAACAAAGGATAAAGTATTTAGATAGCAGAACAAAATGCCTTCATCATTCCAATCTTCAAAACATGCCAAGTACAAACAACACAATTAAACAAACCAAGGAAAACATTTGTAACATCTTGATTGTACCAGACTTGATAATCATATCCTCACATTTGCCTTCTTCATCTGTTGAATACAAAGCACCATTGGACAACACTCTCACTTTCCTTACCATGAGCGGCCCCTAACAATTGGGCAAACTTGCCTTTGGCTCCAACCTGATGCGGCATGATGTATTTCAATAAGGTTTCTCTATGTTCTATCTACCCCAGTTTCACATGGTTCGACTTAAAATGATCTCAAAAGTGTCCAAATCTGTACTTGTTTCCCTCAAATATCCCTATCATCTTTAGAATTGTTTCATTGTTTCATGAGTGAACTAATCTTAAGACCAGGACTAGAATTTTGTATGCATGTCATGTCACTAGAACCAGCATTTAGACAAAAGATAAAATGGAAGGATAGAAGAGAACTAAACAAAGAAAATGACTAAAAACAACAAAAGACAAGAAATGGCATTAGACAGACGGTGAAATGGTTCGAGTAACAAGGCAAGTAAAACAAACTGGGGTACGACCCTGGAACAAACCTAAACAACACTTAAACGCTACTACGACTAAACAAACAAGGCAAAATGAAAAGGATAGAAGGGTTTGAGTCATAAGACAATATACGAATTACAACCCTGAAATAACCCGGGCAACCGAAATGACAACAAAATAAACCACCAAAACTCCACTCCGGCTGACCAAGAAATGGAGCGTCTTTCCAATTACCAAGCACGGCATCTTAGCCACTAAGTTCTGCATCAATATTGCCAAGACCATTACCAACTTCAATATCATCAACTTCAGTCAACAAGTTCCCAAGAGGATTCACGTGCTCCCTGTCATTGTCATTGATCACAATTACTCCATCTTGAATCATTCTTTCTATTTCCCTTTTCAAAGATCGACAATCTTCAATGCTATGCCCTTGGACATTAGAGTGGTACATGCATCGTACAGTAGGATCAAAGCCTTTTGCATACGGGTCTGGAGTATAGTCGAGGAGCGGCTCAATCATGCCAGAATTCTTTAACTCATTTTCCTTCCCCTTTTCCCTTCTAATTATCACTCTTTTCTTTCCTCTCATTTCCCGCATCCCATGATTTCACCTTTTTTTTTCCTTCTTTTTTCTCTCTTTTTTCTTTCCTTTTTTTTGTTTTTTTTCTTTTGATAAATGAAAAAAATGATTCGATCGAATCCTATGTAAGTTGCCTACATATCATGACCTCGCATGAATCAGATCTTTGTGTAGTTCTGGAAGATCGGGAATAAAGTAAACAAACTGATATTCTCTTTTTCTTTTCCCTCCTTTTTTTCTTTTTTTACCCTAATGACTACTCAGATGAGAAAAGAGAAATAAAAGAAGCAAATCTTTTTTTGAATTTTCTGGACTAAATGCTCTATAACCTATTCTAGACTCAAGCTTAACGAGCATGCTTATTTTTTTTTCTTTTTGAAACAAATACTCTATTAAGGAAAATCCTAGAAGAGAAAATTTTTTTTGATTATTTTTTTTTTGGAAGAAAATCTAAATAATAAACCATAGAAAAATATTTTGAAGATCCTGACGCAAGATTTCAAAACAAGCAATAAAAAATATTTTTAGATTTTAATTTTGATTGCCTAAAAGAGAAACTCTGAAAATAAACCAAAGATAGAGTATGTTGTCTTTTTTCTTCTATGTACAATATCTTAAAGTTCTAATGAAAATAAAAAGAATTTTATTTTTAATTTTTCACTAATTTCCCAAAGAAACACCTCAAAAGAATTTTTTTTTGGATTTTGGAATTAACACCTTAAAGAAAGCTTTTAAAAAGTACTAAAAGAAAATTCTCTTTTTTGAATTTTGGTCCTAATATACTTAAAGGAAACATAAAAACAATTCATTTTTAGTCTTAGATATTAATTGTCTAAAGAAAAAACAACCTCGCATTTTTTTTTTCATTTCTAGAATTAGTATTTTAAAGAAAACTTATAACGGAAATATAAAATGCAACATCTCTTTTTTTTGGATTTTTGAGTTACAACATATTTTTTCATATACAAAATTCAATAGTAATAAAAAAAACTCGATATTACTATACAAAACTAGAACATAAAAAAAATAAAAATCTCCTTAAGCAACTTCTAAATACAATGATCTTGGGGTATTTGTCATGCTCAAACTCCGGTAAGTAGATCCACACCTGTATGAGAAAACTTAAACCAACACCATGTGAGACAAAAATATTTTCTACTAGACACATGCAAGACATGATTAAGGCTATTTTTGCAAAATGACTTATTTGGCCAAAAGGCGGCTAGAAGTGCAGAATTTGGCTAAGACCCCGCAAAGCCAAGAACCTAAGATTTACTAGGAAGACCGGACCTTATGTGAGTTTCCTACGTATTCTATCCCGAGAGACGAGAATCAGGTATGCGTAGTTCGGGCGGATTGAATACGGTTGAGAATTAAAAAAAACAACTAATTTAGAGAAAACATATTTTTTTGCTTTTCTTGAAAAATGATGAAACATGCAAAATCTTTTTGGATTTTCTTTCCCTTTTTTTCTTTTGATTTTCTGAAAATGACAAAAAAGTGTAAAATCTTTTTTTTTTTGAATTTTTCATGCATTTTTTTGTCTTTTTCTTAATAAAAGCGTAACGAAAAAACATAACTGAGCCCTACTTGCTTTATTTTCACACTTCACCCTCTTTTTCCTTTTTTTTTTCCTTCTTTTTTTTTCATTTTTCAGTTGCCCTCAATTTTCATTGGTCCGCCAAATGGTCCTTTTACTCTTGAAGAAATGCAACATGTAGCACATAAGATGCATCAAGATGGTCTGTTATTTTGGGTACACCTGTCCGAGACTGACCCAACCACTATGTTGAGTCCCCTAAGTCAAAACGCACATGATGCAGATAAGCGCTCCTACTAGGGATCCAGCATGAGGCTTAGTTATTCTAGGTTTAGAAACCTGGGTTTATTTGTTCTAGACTTGGTCTACCGGAGCGGACAACTCGAGCCGGAGGGGGGGGGGAGGAGGAGAGGGCTGCGTACCGATAACCAAAAGATCTTCCGTCTTTGCAACTTGTCCGAGCCTCGTCCTATTTGGAATATGACGCTAACAGAAAGAAGTCACGACCAACGTGTGCTCCTCGGGAGGGAGAAGAGAAGGGTTTCGTAGCTGTTTATATATACAGTTCAGATAATATCAAAGCGGTAACAAGCAACATTTAACACATTTAATCCCAAACATGTAATAAAAATCAGATAATAAATAAAACCAAATACAATAATTATTCCAAGCTCAAATTCTCTAACCCTGAACCGAAGTTCTGGGTTCATCCCCAGTAGAATCGCCAGAGCTGTCACACTTCCTTTTTACTACACCCCCGGAAAAGGGTATAATAAAGGGAGTTATTTCCAACTTGAAGTGACAATCGAAACGAGATTCATTTATTAAGAGATTCAGAGTTGCGACTTGGGAGATTTATGGTATCCTAAGTCACCAGTTTAAAATTCCAAATCGAGGAAAAAAATGACTCTGTTTAACAGTCCGTGAACCACAAATCCGGGTAAGGAATTCTGTTAACCCGGGAGAAGGTGTTAGGCATTCACGAGTTCCGTGGTTCTAGCACGGTCACTCAACTGTTATATTCGGCTTAATTATATGATTTTAAACAATTTTAAACCTTTGTGCAAATTTTAGTTTTAACCGCTTTTATTCATTTTTAGGAAGATTGCAACGTTATTAAAACTCGTCTTGGACCACGTCACATAAATGCACCCGCGACTTTTGACATATTTTAACATCGTTGAGATTTGGATTTGGGTCACATAAATGTGCACCCGAGTTTAAGAAAGTAGATTATTAAAATACGCGCCTAAAGCAACTACGCGTTTGCACTTTGCGAGGGCCATGGAATTTGCTAAATGGCACGCCTCGAATTCTAAGGATCAATACAAGATTAATTAAGCGAGGGCCTCGGATTATGATTGAAAATTATATTCTATGTACCGAATAATAAAAAAAAATCTATGACTGTAGCTTCTTAAACGTTCCATCCATAAGTAGTATACATTTTTCCAAAATTTTCTCATATATATTCTTTACAAGCTAATATCATTAATATTGTTGTTATCCAATCATCATTCAATATTTATGCTTTCATAAAGCAAAAACTAAAACCAGTAACGAAAACACTTTCCATGCAAATTCAATTTTATAAATTGTTGTAAGACCATATCCATCAAACCAACAAATACGTATATGAAATATAACTGCACAATGCCAACACATCCTCAAAGCAAACGATATAACATTAATCCAAATATTTCATATAAAAGAGAACAACAAAGTTGACTGAAGTACACTATTAAGCACAACAAAGTACGAGAAATTGAGGAACCAAACCTCAAAAGTGAATCAGAATATCAATGGTGAGGTAGCGTTGAACTCAAGAATGCGATGGACCATGGACGAACCTCGACGCACCGGACCTCGACGAACCTCTAACTAGAAACGGAACTACGTCCAGACCTCTAGCTCGTCAGAAATTTGGCGACAAATAAAAGGTTTATGGCTGCTCTGCAGCAGATGGGTCCGACGGCTTGGTCTCCTCCCTTGCTAGCTCTCCATCATTTTCTGTTTTAAGATTTTTTTTTGGTGCCAAGAAGAAGAAGAGAACACGTATCCAGCTCCTCTTTGCCTTCAGCAGCTTAAGTCTATGTGTGCTTGAGGTGTGTCGAGTAAGAAGAAGCTCGAAAGCTATGGCTGTTAGTTTGGAGAAGATGACGCGGGAGGGGGGGAGGGGTCTGATTCATCGCTGTTCTTAGGGCCTTGGTGCAGGTTCTTGTTGAAGAAGAAGAAAGCTCATCAGGTCATTTGGGGGCGCGGTGGTTTGAAGGAGATGAACTTTAGGGGGGTGGGTCGTTCTTTGCAAAGCTGCGCTGTTTCTTCTCTTTTTCAGCATTCTTTTTTTTGTGTCCATGCATTTAGGAGGTAGGTACTATTATATAGGGGTAGGGATTATGTTAGAGGTATGAGCCTAGGGGTTATGGGCTAAGAAATTGGGCCAAAGACTAAAAAAAATGGATCACAAGATTTATAAAAACGGAATAAACCAACCTAAAAACTAATTCCTCCTTCTAAAATTATGTATAATTATAATATAAAAATATAAAACTAATTTTAATTAATTGAACTAAACTATAAAATATAAAACTATTTTTTTGTGTTTTCAAGATTATATAAAAACAAACATAAGATACCATTTTTATATTTTGTTTTATGATTAAAAATGACTACAAAATATAAATGAACCTATTTTGTAATTTTTCGTTTTAAAATAGTAAAATNGTAAGGAATTCTGTTAACCCGGGAGAAGGTGTTAGGCATTCACGAGTTCCGTGGTTCTAGCACGGTCACTCAACTGTTATATTCGGCTTAATTATATGATTTTAAACAATTTTAAACCTTTGTGCAAATTTTAGTTTTAACCGCTTTTATTCATTTTTAGGAAGATTGCAACGTTATTAAAACTCGTCTTGGACCACGTCACATAAATGCACCCGCGACTTTTGACATATTTTAACATCGTTGAGATTTGGATTTGGGTCACATAAATGTGCACCCGAGTTTAAGAAAGTAGATTATTAAAATACGCGCCTAAAGCAACTACGCGTTTGCACTTTGCGAGGGCCATGGAATTTGCTAAATGGCACGCCTCGAATTCTAAGGATCAATACAAGATTAATTAAGCGAGGGCCTCGGATTATGATTGAAAATTATATTCTATGTACCGAATAATAAAAAAAAATCTATGACTGTAGCTTCTTAAACGTTCCATCCATAAGTAGTATACATTTTTCCAAAATTTTCTCATATATATTCTTTACAAGCTAATATCATTAATATTGTTGTTATCCAATCATCATTCAATATTTATGCTTTCATAAAGCAAAAACTAAAACCAGTAACGAAAACACTTTCCATGCAAATTCAATTTTATAAATTGTTGTAAGACCATATCCATCAAACCAACAAATACGTATATGAAATATAACTGCACAATGCCAACACATCCTCAAAGCAAACGATATAACATTAATCCAAATATTTCATATAAAAGAGAACAACAAAGTTGACTGAAGTACACTATTAAGCACAACAAAGTACGAGAAATTGAGGAACCAAACCTCAAAAGTGAATCAGAATATCAATGGTGAGGTAGCGTTGAACTCAAGAATGCGATGGACCATGGACGAACCTCGACGCACCGGACCTCGACGAACCTCTAACTAGAAACGGAACTACGTCCAGACCTCTAGCTCGTCAGAAATTTGGCGACAAATAAAAGGTTTATGGCTGCTCTGCAGCAGATGGGTCCGACGGCTTGGTCTCCTCCCTTGCTAGCTCTCCATCATTTTCTGTTTTAAGATTTTTTTTTGGTGCCAAGAAGAAGAAGAGAACACGTATCCAGCTCCTCTTTGCCTTCAGCAGCTTAAGTCTATGTGTGCTTGAGGTGTGTCGAGTAAGAAGAAGCTCGAAAGC
>MU734386.1:0-28343 GCA_026770625.1 Nicotiana glauca | reverse complement strand
AGGAGGTAGGTACTATTATATAGGGGTAGGGATTATGTTAGAGGTATGAGCCTAGGGGTTATGGGCTAAGAAATTGGGCCAAAGACTAAAAAAAATGGATCACAAGATTTATAAAAACGGAATAAACCAACCTAAAAACTAATTCCTCCTTCTAAAATTATGTATAATTATAATATAAAAATATAAAACTAATTTTAATTAATTGAACTAAACTATAAAATATAAAACTATTTTTTTGTGTTTTCAAGATTATATAAAAACAAACATAAGATACCATTTTTATATTTTGTTTTATGATTAAAAATGACTACAAAATATAAATGAACCTATTTTGTAATTTTTCGTTTTAAAATAGTAAAATTTAGTTAAAATAACGCTATTAGGCCTAAATTAAATATTTACATGCTAAAATATAAAAAATCTTGGGGAGGGTCAAAAATCACATGTCTACAACCATAACGAACTTATTTTTATGAATTAGTCCAAGCATGCTTTATCATGCGTACCCTTTCCCCTTATTTGAATTTAACTGCTTTCAAGCATTTATGATTTCTTTATTTTCTAAAACTGTCTCTTTGTTTTCTTTTTCCGTGACAGTCTTTCAATTATTTAAATTATACATTTATTATTTTCTTACATGTAAATACTTGACAACATGCTATTTATTGTTGCATAAATCATGCTCAACATCATATTCCACTAATGCGTAATCAATCCTATAGCAACGCTTGATGAGTGTTTGCGCTATTCCTGTATATCACCCTAATTCGGAAAGCCGTATTTGTGGTAAAACTAGTCGATCAACACCGCATTCGACGGTTCCCTGCCTTTTCCCCTCAAGTTTTTCGCTTGAGGGTCCTAATCTAGACCTCTATAACAGCCTTACTCTGACTAATTGTACATGCATCATGGTCAAACCTAGCTGGGTTAATATGTTGTCTGCATAATAACCCTTTAAGACAAGCCTCATCCAAAAGTCCATCGGGTTTTTCACAAATCCCAACGGATGTAACCATGATTGTGTGTATTCATTTAGAGAAATAAGTGCCAATATGCTAATTATTACTTTATAAATAGACAAACCTGGAGGGGGAAGGGCCTAACTCTCTCTTGTGTTGCAGAAAATAAGGCACGAAGTCCCCAGATTCAGTATGGTCGGTAGCATTCCTCCACTTTTGATAAATTAGTGGAGGTATTTTCCCTCAAGTGGTCAAAATCATGCGAAAAAAGTCTTGGGTAATTTACCATCACTATTAGATCTTCAACCAAACAGGATGCTAATCGAGGCTGCCACTCTGTTTTGGGATAAGGAAAGGGCTATGTTCCGTTTTGGAGACATAGAAATGACTCCCATTCTAGAAGAAATAGGGGGATTTGCTGGGTTGCCTTGGGATAGCCCTGGTCCATTGGCACCTGAAAATCGCACCACCAGAGGGTTCCTTAAGATGATGGGGCTAAAGAAAAATGATGATTTGGAGTGCCTGAAAAACTCCTACGTACCTTTTGACTTCCTTTATGAAGATAGGATCATAGCAGCTCTTACCGTATTTTCGATGATAAGTTCTCAATTACATCCTTGGGCCGGGTTCATCGTATGGTCTTCGTGTTTATTGTGTGTTTCTTGGGCATGCTGGTATTCCCAATCCAAGGGGATAAAATCCATACTGGGCTGGCCATGGTGGCCAAAACTTTGATGGATGGGATTGAGGGACATACATATACTATTGTCCCTATGATCGTTACAGACATGTACCGAGCCGTGGAATGCTATCAGAAGGGATTCAAATTCTTTGAGGGTTGCAACTTGCTATTACAAGTATGTTTGTTAGGACATCTCCAAAGGGGCCAATACTGCCAAGAGTTTCCATGAAGGCCGTGGAATGACCACATAGCCTTCCATCACCCTAAGAGAATGACTTACATTCCAAACATGTTCGACCAACCTAAGGACGCTGTAGGATAGGTGCAATTTTTCAACAAGTTGACTGAGGAATAGGTTCAGTGGATGTTCGAGTGGTTCCCCACCGATAAGTTCATCATAAGATCCAGAGATGTCCCACATCTATGCTGATCGGGTTAAGAGGGATATACCCTTATGCTACCCTTAGAGTTATGAGACAGGCATGTAGGATACAAGTCATACCACGAGTTGCTAAGATGAGTCACTTTAGAGCCAATTTCCAGGGTGAAGCCATCACATATAAGAATGAAGCACAACATATGTGGACTTTGAATATTATTGTGGAGAAGGATATCATCGAGTCGGACAGATGCCATGCGGGCCACTCATGGTTGGATGATAATCTGTCAGGAGTCTTTGAGCCAAGGGTTGGTCCGGGAAACAGGTTCATAGATGAGTTTGCCGAAGTAGAGGTAAAGTACAACAAGCTGCGCAAAAGAGTTCGAGAGTCTAAAGCTGAACATATGGCACATCATAATGCCGATATGGAGATGATTAACGACTGGAAATAAAGAGCTATTAAATCCAGCGAGAGGCTGGAATATCTGGAGTACAGTTTGATGGAATTGGAGGGGAAGATAAGAAAGAGGGTCATCGACTGCCAGAATGCTGAAGGAAATGAAGAAGGGCATCTGGAAAGGGCATTCCTAACTGCTGAACCTACGCGAGTTGGGAGAGTTGATTGACAACAACATCCAGTCTGGAAAGGGTCCTTCTGGGACCAAGTAGATTAGATTTACTTGCTTTACTTTTTAATGTAATAAGGCCAAGTGCCATTAGCAACATTATCTTATTTAGTTTTGTTTTGGGGCGTTTATTTTTACATTAATGAAATGAAGCAATTATTGGCACCGAATTTCTCCAAATCTACTTGTCCCTAAGCCTACCTCGGGCTTAATGAGGCTCCTAAATTAGGACACAAATTTACCTTTCCGCAATACGTATTTAAATACTGCAAACATTTCATAATCCTTACTGACTTGTTTACCTTTTGTTTTTCTTTATTCTTTATTCCCATCCCCTAAGGTTGGTTCGCTCATACTGGCATCATCAGTGTATCACACCAGATATAGAGGCCCTCCACCTCCTTCTCCTCCAAGTAATACAAAGAGTAAATGGAAAGCTAAAATGGACGACGTAAGTGGTCTTCGAAAGGAAAATGCAAAAAATGCAGAAACTTCAAATGGTCGGAGTACTCCGACACCAAATGATTTAGTTTTGAGGTTAGAACAAAAGATACTAGAGCTGCAGGGAGATCTTGAGCAGGTCTGCAACTTGTCAAACCTATCCCTCACTCTGAATGTCCCCGATATCAACCAACAAAACACAAAGAACCCAACACCTCTCCAAAACACACCAAATCAACATCCACAAAACCCTCCTGCACCGCATCAATATGCAATCCCACCTTAAAATCTCAGTCCCTTACCGATACCAACCCCTCTACAACACCACCATCAACCAATTTAGTACCCACCAACCGTGATTTATCACACTCCCAAGAATGCACCACAAATCACTCCCGATCCTCAAAACTCAACCAATGAACATCACTATACCCAGGCTCCTGCACTCACCAAATAACCTTATATATGTAGAAACCGTACCCCACTCTACTCAACCAACTTCCTATAGACCAGAATCCGTGAGAAGGACCTGCTCATCAAGAACGTGGGCAAAAAACTCAAGAAATTAACAAGTCGGGTTCAGGGTGTCAAATGAGGCAAAAGGATAGAAGGTTTGAACTATGAAGACCTATGAATACATCCAGATGTAGAGCTGCCAGAGGGGTACAAACCTCCCAAGTTTGAGATGTTTGATGGTACAGGTGATCCCAGGGTTCATCTGATGACCTATTGTGACAAGCTTGTCGGGGTCGGAAAGGATGAAAAGATCCGGATGAATCTTTTCATGAGGAGTCTTACAGGAGACGCTTTGTCCTGGTATATCAGACAGGATCCTAAGAAATGGTCCAAATAGGTGAGCATGTCATCATATTTCATGGACCGATTCAAGTTCAACACAAAAAATGCACCAGATGTTTTCTACATCCAAAACCTCAAGAAGAAACCCACCGAAACTTTCCGCGAGTATGTTACTCAGTGGTGGTCAGAAGCGGACAAGGTCAGGCCATCTTTCAATGAGGAACAAATGAACAAGTTCTTCATCAGAGCACAAACTCCATAATATTATGAAAGATTAACGGTTATTGAAAACCATAAATTCTTTGATATCATCAAAATTGGGGAAAGAATCGAAGAAAGCATCAAAAGTGGGATGGTAACGAACTTTGAGGCTTTACAGGCCACAAAAAAGGCATTACAATCAAGTGACATATCAAAGAATAAAGACGTTGAGGCAGTAATGGTGGCTCAAGGCCCATCTCCACTTACATATCAAACACCTCTGCCCATATACCAATTACCACTACCTATATATCAACCCTCATCTCCCAGATATTCTTAACCCATCCACTGTCTATCATACCTATAATTCCCAACCATATCATTTCCAGTCACCTCTAAATTGCCAAAATTATCCGAGACCATGACCTAATTTTGACCGCAAACTACCCAAACAATACACTGCTATTACTGAACCCATCGACCAGCTGTATGAAAGGTTGAAAGTCGCTGGTTACGTATCCCCAGTTCACATTGTGGCACTAGAGAATCCATCCCAATAGGTCAATCCAAACAAAACCTATGCATACCATTCCAATATGAAGGGCACACCACTGACGAGTGCCGAAAATTAAAAGATAAGATCGAGACACTAATTGACAACAAGGTCAAATAGGTGAAAAAAGCTACACCCAATGTTTGCAGCAACCCTCTCCCGGATCATAGGGGTTGTGGGATACATGTGATAGAGATGGACAAAGAATGGGATCCTGAAGGGTCGATTGGGATCATTTGAGAAGGCGATGGCTTAAAACCTTCAGTCACACTTACTCCTATTGTAATATAGACTTAGTTACCAATCGAGGTTGAGGTAGCTGCATCAGTTCCATTTGTGGTAGAGGTAGCTCCACCTGTAGCCACCCATGTTCCATTTGAAGTGGAAGTGGCCACACATTTCACGGTGACAATATCAACCATACCTCCTTTATTTTTAAAAGAAATACCTTGGTATTATGTTGCCGAAGTTAGGCGAAAAGGAAAGGCAAAGATAGAGGAATCCGATGCTGCACAAGGAATGACTATGACCAGAAGGATCTACACATCCGAACACTTAGGGGGATTAAGTAAGGATGCCACTACCAAGCAGCCCGTCATTGAAACAGGGGCAAACGGACTTTGGAGGAAAGTACAAACAAGGGAATATTCCATTATTGATCATATGAACAAAACCCCAGCTCAGATATCTATTCGATCAATGTTACAAAATTCAGAGGCACACAAGATTGCTTTGATGAAGGTGTTGAGTGAAGCTTATGTACCCAAAAATATCACCGGCGAAGATGGCCAACATGGTAGGGAAAGTGCTGGAAAGTCATAAAATAATCTTCCACGAGGATGAGATACCACCTAAAGGGTTGAATCACAACCGAGCATTGCATATCACGGTGAAATTTGAAGACAAATTCATTGCCAGGGTCTTGATTGATAGGGGTTCAAGCCTCAACATTTGTCCGTTGGACACTCTGAAAAAATTGGACAATGGTTTTCACGAAATACGGGTAGGGAGCATGAACGTAAAAGCCTTCTATGGGTCTCAAAGGGCCACGATTGGGGAGATTAACCTTTTCCTGCAGATGGGTCCAACTTGGTTCGACGTCGAGTTTCAGGTGCTCGATATACCAGCCTCATACAATCTTCTGTTGGGCCGACCATAGATACATGCCGCTGGGGCTGTGGCTTCTATACTACATCAAGCCATGAAATTCAAATGGAACCATCAGGAGGTGATCATTCATGGGGTCGGGAGTAACCCCATTTACACCAGCCAAACCCTCTCGGTTATCGGGAACAGAAAAAGGCTAGGAGGGGAAACCTATCATCACATCGAACGTGTCAATGCCGTTGAAAAAGACAAATGGTGGATTAACAAAATAGAAAGCATACTGGCATGGTCTGGGTATGAACCCGACAAAGGGCTTGGGAAGAATCTCCAGCGTATTACTAAACCGATACGGCTGAAGGGTCATGGTACTACCTTCGGGCTCGGATATCAGTACACATGGCAAGAGTATAATGATTGGTTGCCTCCATGGCGCAGACCGTATTACCCTCTCGAGCAACCAGTGCCACATCTGGATCAAGCTTTCCACCAAGCTGATACAATATGGGGAACTGCAAAAGAAGAAGCATTAGCCGGGCTGAAGAATTTATTCTTGAAGGACGAAGACATAGATTACAGTGCAATAATTGAGGAGGAGGAGGAAGAAGGCCTCATTATTCAGACTGTGGAGAAGAGAGTTGCTCTCAGGAACTAGACCGCCACACCATCTCGGGCCCGCCGAGTCCCTAGGTAGCTTGGCAGATTCTATTTCTCTAGGCATTCTAGGCATCTAAGATTTTTAGTTATTTTATTTTAAAGACTTACTTATTTCAAAATAAATGCTCGATTCATTGATCCGTACCTGTCTGAATGTTTTTCAGTTTTAATCAAATGCATTGCTCTTTATTATTCATTATTATTTTCTACACTTTTTCTTTCTACAGCGTTATTATTACTTTTCCTAATGAACCGGTGACTGTGACATGTAATGAGACAATACAATATGAGCGTAGTTATTTGGATAAAGAAGATGAAATACCAGAGGAAGTTGTTAGGGAGGTTGAAAATTTTGAGAATAAGCCTAAGTCCAACCTGGACGAAACCGAAGCAGTAAATTTGGGGGACGCCGAGACCGACAAAGAGACTCGCATCAGCATTCACTTGTCACCAATAAAGAGGGAATAGTACATTCGTTCTTAAAGGAGTATGATGACATTTTTGCATGGTCATATGATGACATGACCGATTTGAGCACGTCCATAGTGGCTTACAAGTTGCCTACCAATACCATGTGTCCGCCAGTAAAGTAGAAACTTAGAAAGTTCAAACCAGATATGAGCCTGAAAATCAAGGAGGAAGTTACTAAACGGATCAAAGCCAAAGTTCTCAGGGTGGTTGAGTACTCAACCTGGTTAGCCAACATTGTGCCAGTTCAGAAGAAAGATGGGAAAGTCAGAGTATGTATTGACTATCGAGATTTAAACAGATCAAGTCCTAAGGATGACTTTCCATTGCGAAACATACACATCCTGATTGACAATTGCGCCAAGCATGAACTCCAATCCATTTTAGATTGCTTCGCAGGTTATCACTAGATCTGGATGGATGAAGAAGATGCAGAGAAAATCGCTTTTATCACATCATGAAGGGTATACTGCTACAAGATGATGCCATTCGGTCTGAAGAATGTTGGGGCTACTTACATGAGAGCCATGACAACCATCTTCCATGATATGATACACAAATAAATAGAGGTGTATGTGAAAGATGTCATTATCAAATCCAAGAGGGCCGCGGATCACATAGTGGACTTGAGAAAGTTGTTTGACAGGCTAAGAAGGTACAACTTAAAACTGAACCCCGCAAAGTGTGCATTCGGGGTTCCCGCAGGAAAGTTACTGGGATTCATTATCAGTCGTCGAGGGATCGAGCTGGATCCGTCTAAAGTCAAGGCTATTTAAGAGTTACCGCCGCCTAGGAGCAAAAAGGACGTGATGAGCTTCCTAGGACGTCTCAACTATATCAGTCGCTTCATAGCACAGTCCACAGCCATATGTGAACCCATCTTCAAGATGTTGAGGAAAGATGCCGAGAAAAGCTGGACTGAGGATTGTCAGAAAGCTTTCAACAAAATCAAGGAGTACCTGTCCACACCAGCAGTCTTGGTCCCGCCGGAGCTGGGACGACCTTTGCTACTCTATTTATCTATATTAGATAGAGCCTTCGGATGTGTTCTGGGATAATATGACAAGACAGGGAGAAATGAGCAAGCCATATATTACTTGAGTAAGAAGTTCACACCTTAAGAAGCACAGTACTCTTTGCTGGAGCACACTTGTTGTGCTTTGACCTGGACGGCCCAGAATGGACCCTCTGAAGTACATATTTCAGAAACCCATACCGACTAGAAAGTTAGCCAACTGGAAGATACTGTTGAGTGAGTTTGATATCGTCTATGTAACTTAAAAGGCGGTCAAAAGACAAGCATCGGCAGATCATCTTGCTGAAAATCCAGTGGGAGGAGAATACAAACCCTTGAAAATGTATTTTCCTGATGAAGAGGTATGATTCTTAGGAGAGGATGTTACCGAAGCATACGATGGTTGAAGGATGTTCTTTGACAGAGCTGAAACAGGTCAACATTATCCGATATTTGCTAAACTCATATTTCCCTGCACCAACAACATGGCAGAGTATGAAGCCTATATACTAGGACTCAACATGGGAATCGACATGAATATTCAGGAGTTATTGGTAATCGGCGATTCAGATTTTCTTGTGCACCAGGTACAAGGAGAGTGGGCCACCAAGAATTCCAAGATATTTCCATATCTGCACCATGTACAGGAATTGATAAATATGTTCACGAAGATAGAGTTTCGGCATGTGCCTAGAATTTAGAATGAGTTTGCCGATGCATTGGCCACCTTGTCATCTATGATACAACACCCGGACAATAATTTCACCGATCCCATCCCAGTGAGAATTCATAATCAACCGGTGTATTGTGCCCACATTGAAGAAGAAATAGATGGAAAACCTTGGTTCCATGACATCAAAGAGTATTTGCAAAAGGAGAATATCCGGAGTATGCAAACCACACCCAGAAATGCACATTTCGGAGATTGTCTAATCATTTTTCCACAGCGGAGGAAATTTATACAGAAGAACTCCCGATTGGGGATTGCTAAGTTGTGTCGACACAAAAGAGGCTTCTAAACTACTTGAGGAAATACATGCTGGGACCTGCGGCCCACATATGAATGGCTTTGTCTTGGCCAAGAAGATACTTAGGTCTGGTTACTTTTGGATGACTATGGAGACAGATTGCATCCAGTATGTCCGCAAATGCTACCAATGTCAAGTGCAAGCCGATATGATAAAAGTGCCGCCAAATGAGCTCAATGCAACAAGCTCACCTTGGCTATTTGCCGCTTGGGAAATGGATGTCATCGGTCCTATCGAGCCCATCGCTTCAAACGGGCATACGTTTATTCTAGTATCCATTGACTACTTCACAAAATGGGTAGATGCTGCATCCTACAAAGCTGTGACCAAGAAAGTCATCGCAGACTTTGTCAAAGATCGTATTGTTTGCCGACTTGGAGTACCCCGAGTCCATTGTTACTAATAATGCCACCAATCTCAATAGTGATCTGATGAAAGCCATGTGTGAAACTTTCAAGATCAAGCACAAGAATTCCACAGCCTAGAGACCTCAAATGAATGGAGCCATAGAAGCCTCCAACAAAACATCAAGAAGATACTAAGGAAAATGGTAGAAAACCACAAACAATGTCAAGTGAAGCTACCCTTTTCTTTGTTGGGATACCGCACTATAGTTTGCACATCACCCGGGGCAACTCCTTACATGCTAGTTTATGGTACCGAAGCTGTCATCCCAGCCGAGGTAGAGATTTCTTCCTTAAGAATCATACAGGAAGCTGAACTTGCAAAATGGATAAGGAGCTGCTATGAGCAATTAGCCCTTATAGACGGAAAGAGAAAGAATGCAGTATGTCACGGTCAGCTTTATCAGAATACAATGTCCAGAGCTTTCAACAAAAGGGTCAAACCAAGACAATTTACACCAGGACAGCTGGTGCTGAAGAAGATATTCCCACATCAAGATGAAACCAAAGGGAAATTCTCTCCCAACCGGTAAGGTCCTTACATGGTTCACAAACTGCTAACAAGAGAAGCACTCATACTTGCAAAAATGGACGGAGAAATTTGGCAAAAACTAATCAATTCAGACGCAGTCAAGAGATACTATGCTTAGATTCCCCTATCTAATGTAATTGAACTACGCTTGAACTGATTCTTGTTGAAGAGGGGACACTTAGGCATCCCTGTGGGTTCGGTCATATCATAACAAAATTTCCATTTCCCCCAAAATCAGAAATTGGGGCAGAATTTTGAGGAGGACCCTCAAAATTCCAAAGAAGCTTCAACGAGGCTCGTTAACTGCAAACGGCCGAAGGATCATCTACCAAACTGGGGTACAATTTTGAGGAGGACCCTCAAAATTCTAACATAAGAAAGCTGCGGTGTCCTAGAAATGTGTTACAGTTACTAGTTCCTTTAAAATTACTTGATATTTCAATATGTTTCTAAATATCTCTATCTTATCAATAATTGCATATTTTCGAAAACTCTATTTTCGTAACAGTCAGGTGCTATCTAGGGAAACTCAAACGGAGCATAGCAAAGCCAGCAGAAAAAGGCACGAACCAATCTCCCATTGCGAAACTTACAATTTTTCTTTACGCGCAGGCACATATGGCATAGCGATAGAATTCACAAACATATGTACACGAAGCAAAATCACTATCATATGGGCCATCGAACACTGAACGTATCTCCAACTAAGAAACATCCTACCCTTATTTGCTTTTTGTTCTTTGTACTAAGCTCTATATCGTAACTTGCATGAGGCTAATCCCTACCTCCATATCTACATGAGGCTAATCCATGCCTCCATATCTGCATGAGGTGAATCCCTGCCTCCGTATTTGCATGAGGTTAATCACTGCCTCCATATTTGCATAAGGCTAATCCCTGCCTCTATATTTGCATGAGGCTAATCTCTGCCTCCATATCTGCATGAGGCTAATCTCTGCCTCCATATTTGCATGAGGCTAATCCCTACTTCCATATTTGCATAAGGCTAGTCCCTGCCTCCATATTTGCATGGGGCTAATCTCTGCCTCCATATCTGTATTAGACTAATCTCTGCCTCCATATTTGCATGAGGCTAATCCGTGCCTCCATATTTGCATGAGGCTAATCCCTGTCTCCATATTCATATGAGGCTAATCCCTGCCTCCATACTTGCATGAGGGTAATCCATGCCTCCATATTTGCATGAGGCTAATCATTGCCTCCACATATGCATGGGACTAAGCATTGTCTCTCCTTGCATAAATATTAATCTATTCCGATACTATCTATTTGCTTTTCAATCGGGCTAAGCTCTTCCCTTCATTTCAAGAGACTAAGACTTGTCTTGTTAACATCATATTATTACATCTCATGGGCTAAAATATCGCCAATATATCCAAAGTCATCATAGTCTAAAGGTATCATCCTCATAGTCGGAAGACACCATACCATGGCCCGAGAATCTCTCAAATTTGCATATCATTATTAAAAGGCGTAATGGTTCGGAGGCACCATCTTCATGGCCCAAGAAAATCATTTCATGGCCGACGAATCCCTCACTGAACAATTCATGGCCCATGACATCATGGTCTGAGGACATCATCCTTTACCGTCCGAAGACAACTTTCATGGTCCAAACGGAATCTTCATCATATTTAAATTTTTGCACAAGTGCATGTAGCATCTCTTTACTTGTAGGTGACAAGTAAACAACTACTATCCTAGTGGGAGAAATCTCGCTCCAGTTCCTTCACTATCTCAAATTTGAGCATTCACTATAAACACTCTTGCGTCCATCCCGAAATCTCGTGTCCATTCTTGTAATTAATTCAACGGTATATTCCGCCAATGAATTCAAAACTATACATGGCCCGATTTCTGTAAAACCAGGGATATGTAGGCAGCTCAAAGACAAGAGTCCAGCCTCTATCTTTCAAAATATCCCATTCGGTCAAAATTATCCATCATTTCTTTACCCGAAAAACTCTTTCATCTTTTCCGGATAAATAGGGGCAGCTGTTGATACTCAATTTTTCCCTATAAGTGTTAAAATGCATATATATACATATATATATATATATATATATATATATATATACATATATATATATATATATATATATATATATACATATATTCAAAATCATACATTAGCATTAATTGGTATTTTTTCATAATTTTTACATTTCTTAAAATTAATATATCTCTGTATTTTATTCTGACAAATAATTATAAGTTGCATCACAAATGTTCTTAAAACATTTCTTGATTTAATATTACTATTTACGGTCCTATTGAGTCTAAATTATTTCATAAATAGCCAATTGGCACCTTTTGGCTATAATTGTAATAACTTTGCAATTATAGCCCGCGCATACATCACTGTATTATTTTACCAGAAATTGGTCCATTAAAATTTTAAAATATTGAATAATTATTCTAAAGCACCTTTGTGCATGAAAATTATTTTTTAATTGATTAATTATTTTATAAAATAAATTTAATTCAAATACTTGGGTATTTAAAAAATAGCCTTTTTATTCTTTTATTTTTTCGGACCTAGCCTATTAAATCAGCCCAATTTCAACCCCCCTCCCCCCAAATCCCAATTCAATTAAACCAGGCCCAAAAACCACCTAGCCCAAACCTAGATACCTACCCGACCCAAAACCCCATCAAATCATGGCCGTTGATCCTTTAAATCAACGGTCCACACTAAAACTTTCCTTTTTTATTCCTAATTACCCCTAACCCTAAAATCATTTCCTCTATACAGCCTCCCGTAAATCCCTCTCCTCTCTGGTTCTCTCTAAGACTAAGCCCTAACCTTAATCGCCGCCACCCAAAACCAGTTCTAAAATCTTTGATTCCTACTCGATCTATGGATTCCCATAGTTGTACTAGGCCTATACTTGTCTCCTATTTCCCCTGGTTGCTCGATTGTGTGGTTTTGTGGAAGGACCTCGAAGAGATATGGTCCAGATCTCGTTTAAAACTCTTCAAGAGTCTGTCTATGGTCCGTCAGTGATTTCTATTAGAGTTTTACGACTCAAATCTTTGATTCAAAGACCGTATTCTCTTTTACACTTTCTCGTTTCTTCAAAACTTAGCATTTGAACTTGAATCCGTCCAGATCTTTGTAGATCTGGAGCGATTTGAGTTTGTCATTGCTTTTTTCCTTAAGAATCCTTTGTTTCTTTACTGATTAATCGATTTTTGAACATTTTGTTATATTAAGGTTTGTTTTTCTTGTTGTTTGTTGGTCGAACCTCTGGGTATCTGAAGCATCTTGCGGCCAAACGTACATGCAAGTATACACGGTCGTCAAGTAATAAAGTGACTAAAAGTCGGATGTCAAGGACTTGTGATTAACTATTAACTAAATTAGACTATCCTAATTATCTAAACAAGAATTAAACCTAGAAATATTTGATTTTAGACTAATTAAAATAAAGTAAAACAACTAGTGAACACTGAACAAGGGAAAAGCAGAATTTTATAAATGTAATGAAAACGATCTAGGGTCATGGGCTATCTAACATTCCTAGAACATGAAGTTTAGATCCACATAGACATGGTATCCAAACAACAAATCATACAAAGAAACATAAAAATTACTAAGTTTGGTGGAAGAAAGATGGACCTTGATGAATTCCGGCCTCCACGGCGGCTCTGTGCTTGTGTTTTCCTCTCAAAAATGTCTTTCTCCTCAAAATAGGTTTTGGTTGGCTTTTATATGATTTGGGGGCGTCTTAGGGTCGAAATAACCGAGTCCTAGTCGAATTAGGACGTGTTTGTGTTTTGAGCATCCAGGACAGCGTGAGGCGCTGGTCCTAGCACTCAACTTTTCAACATTCTGTAAATTTTTCCACGGGCTGCGGCCCACACTGGCTATGGCCCTCAAATTTCACTTTTGGTCTTTTCTTCCTAATTTCGCTCCAATTCACACCATTTTGTCCCAAATTGCATCCGAATGATTCCTATACATAGAAATACCACAAATGAGCACAAATCATCATATTATACATCTGAAATCTACGAGACATGAGCACAATGTGAGGCAATATACATCAAAATATGCATACTTTAAGCCAAACATCAACATCCCACACTTAAATGTTGCTCGTCCTCGAGTCAACTAACAAATAACTCTATCTATGAGCACTCTATGCCAATGATGATGGTTGATAGAAACAATTAAACTCTAGTATATGCAATCACCTTACACTTCCCTTTAACTTATGCCATACTTCAAAAACATTCAAATAAATACAACATGCTCATAACAATCCTAGCCTAAAAAACTGACTCAATGTAACAATGCACTCATAGCTTGAACATCAAACATCCTAGAGAAGTATAATAATGTTACCCATCCCTCGTGAAACCATGTGCCCTCACAACAAAATCAAAGAGATTAAAATCAATCCACACATTCGAATCTCATGTTCCCATACATCGAAAAAATAGCTCACTCTCACAAAAGAAGTCACATGCATGTAATTAGTACCATAGACTTGCCCTTAATGTAAATCTCTATTAATATAGGATGACTCGATCTAAAATCAATTAGGATTTTTTCATGGTTGTAATGTGGGCTAAGGGACTGGTAGGATATATGTAGGAATAGTGGTTCACCTTCCTAAGTACTTTAGCACATCACATGATAACTTAAGTGCAAATTCCTCAAGCCACTTTAATTTCACAAACAATATCACCCCAAAGATACTCCCTTTTTCTTTAAGCACTATCATTATTTACATTCCGCTAGCAAAAATAAGATATTTATTCATCTATAACTTTTTTTCCTCTTTTTTTTTTAGTTTTTTTCTTTTTCAACTACCGATAGTGCTGTATTATTTTATAAAACAAGTGCATCTCTCTTCCTTTCATTGGTTCTACTCAAAAACCACACAACACTTTGTCCCTTCTTACTTCTTTTAGCGCTCATTTTACAATTAAAGTGCTTTAAAATCTAAAAGGATCAAAACAATGTTAATTAAGAATAAAAAAGGCGTAGGCTTGTAAAGCGGGTGCCAAATAGATGTCTATAATCTCAAAAAGGATTAACTATGGATAAATTTTATTTATGGTGAGCAATAAGCTCAAAAAGATCAAAGAAAGCCTAAAATCATTTCTCAAACCGTGCATCACCTAAAAGTTCGCTTCAACTCACATATCGGGCAAGTTCTAGACTCAATCACAAAAATATGGACTACACAAAAACCTCACAACACATGGCACATTACTCACTAAGGACGGTCCCATTTCGACTCTCAACAAATGCAAGTATTCACGGAGCTACAAGATATTAAGCATTAAGCACAAAGTAAACACAAGTCAAGAAAACGAGAAATAGGCGTCACAAAATATGCTATCCAACTAAGCAAGGTATCATCAATAATTTCAAATCATAGATAAGATACTACACATGTCAAAGCCTAAATAAGCTACTATCAAACAAGTCAAGGGCTCCTAGATTCATCATTCTTCCTCCTTTTATTCCCTAAATTCTATCTACTCTAAAAGAACTAAAAACTACTACCCGGTTCAAACTACATCCCATGAAAAAGAACCGAGGCACAAAGAAAAACCACGGGGGATTATTGCTATAAAAAAATAAAATAAATATGTTTTTGGATTTTTCTATTTTTCAATTGTTTTTTGTTTAGACTTTAATCTCTCAAGAAAACTGTCCACAAAATCAATCTTCGGGAAAAGTCCAAATTTTTTTTTGCTTTTCTTTTTTTCAATTTTCGTTTTTTTTTTCAAATATTTTTTTACATAAAAACTACTACACTAAGAAAGAATACTGAGCTAACCACGGATAGCACTAAAAATCATCCAAACAACCTCCTCACCCCACACTTCAAATTGTGCAATATCCTCAATGCACACTGTAAATAACTGTAAGGCCCCATGAAATCCCTACTCGAAAACCCGGATCCCGTGGTGCCAATCTAGGAGCATGTGTTGGCGATTCATAAATATACCTCATGGCACGGACCTTTTTGGATTGAATAATGCATTAAAAAGGCAAGAATAAGTTTCCAGAAAAATACAAGAAATGCGGTCCAGAATGCGGCCGCAAATCAGGTATGCGGACCGCATGTATACCGCAGAGTTAGTCAGAATGTTGGTTAAAATTGAAGTCAGCTATGCGGTCGCATAATGGAAATGCGGACCGCATAGTCGTCGCATGTTTTCCTTTGAATTTTGTAAGGGTCAGTTCTGCGGTGCACTTTGCGACCGCAGAACGTGAATACGGACCGCATTCCTGCCGCAGACTCAGTCAGAGTGTCCAGTTTTTGGGGAGTATTTTGCGGTCCATTATGCGGAATGCATGTTTACTCTGCGATCGCAAATGCGATTGCATATTTGACTCGGGGCTCCAATTTTTCTAATTTTTAACCCGACCTCCATATCGATATATCCGAGGTTATAGCTCATTTTAAGCATTCTTCTGAGCATTTCTAAAGGGAGAGATAGGGTTTCTAGAGAGGGAAAGTCACCCCATCAAATTACTCCATAAGATATGGCTAAATCCTTGAAGAAAATCAAGTGAAGTCCCCTAGACCTTCATCTCAAGAGGTAAGACTTCATCACCCCAACTCTTATTTGTTTTATTCTCAGATATAAGGGGTCACTAGTGAGGTGATTCATGGGTATAACAATGGATTCCTTGCATGCATGTCAAATCTTAGAGTAGTGGGAGGTGGTAAATTAAAGAGGGGTACAAAATGATATAAATTGCTCTAAAAAAGGGGCCTATGATCACATTGCACCTCTAGGGTTTGTCAATATGCTAGAACCAAGCTAGAGTCTCAATCTCATCTCTAATTATCAATTTAATTTGTAATTCTTACTCAATAGATCAAAGTGCTAAGAGTTCTGGAAATTTGTAAAAGAGTAAGGAAAGCTTTATTGAGGTATGTATGGCTAAAACCCCCTTTTTATTAGAAATTGAGCTCCGTTGTCATTTATGAAAGTATGGTAAGAGTTGAATTGGCTGGTGTATTAATTGTTATTACACATTAATTGATTTGCATATATCTATACATATTTGTGAAGGATGTGCCTCAATGTGAATAATGAACCAATCTTGATAATTAGAGAATGATGAAAAAGTACAGTTATGTGTTGAAACACTTAGGCTATAAGCCAACATCGATACAAAGAATTATTCATCTAGCTCGTGCTAACTTACCTGTGATTGCAACTTGAATTTATCTTTGATATATGTGTCTATGATTACAACTTGTAAATTGAATATTGAAAAGGGAAAACGATGTGATGATAGTGGCCATGAGTGCCCAGGAATTGTTATGATATGTGTGGAATAAAGATTTGAAGGCGTTGGCTAATGAGAATGGAGTAATGCCTCCAATGAGGTGACCTAGCCGATCGGGTCATGATCGGATACCATGCCGCACACATGGTTGTAATGTGTTGATATTGAATTTCGGATAAGGGAAATGAAATATTGATTGAGAGTAATGCCTCCAATGAGGTGACCTAGCTAGTCGGGTCGTGATCAGACTCCACTCGAGATGGCAGTGGTATTGACAACAGTGGTGAACATGTGACAGAAATGCCCAAATCTATGTTTTGGAAATTGTATGAAAGATTATATGAATTGCATCTTTAATTTGCCCATATTATTTACTTACATCTGTTTGATAGTTCTTTCTAGTAGATTGGGGTTTAGTTATACATACCAGTACAATTCAAATGTACTGACATCCTACATTCGTGTAATGATTGTAGGTGGCTCCATAGCGGATAGTGCCGATCGTGTGTAGCGGAGTGTTTTTCTACTCGAAGTCTCGGTGAGCCCCTTTTTCTTCCATGGGGCTATATGGTGTATCTTTTGTCATTACAGCTTTCCACTTTTGAGGTATGGCCGGGGCTTTGTTGTCGGCATAGTTATGCTTATCTGTTGTATCCTTAGAGGCTCCAAAGACACTACTGTGGGTTATGTACGGGTGTTCGGGGAGTCCACTAATCCTAATCTTGTGATCTCCATAAACTATAACTCTAGTAGAATCCTTGAAGCTAGTTTATGTACGGTAAGTCTTTGTGATATGAAATGAATCAATGTTGTAGTATGCACCAAAATCTTTGTGATATGAAATGAATCAATGTTATGTACGGTAAATCTTTGTAATATCTAAGTCTCCGACAATGGCGCCAAAAACTTATTGCGGCCAAATGCACACGCAAGTATACGCGGTCACCAAGTAATAAAGTGACTAAAAGTTAGATGTCGAACCCACGAGAACTTGTGATTAACTATTAACTAAATTAGACTATACTAATTATCTAAACAAAAATTAAACCTAGAAATATTTGATTTTAGACTAATTAAAATAAAGAAAAACAACTAGTGAACTCTGAACAAGGGAAAAGCAGAATTTTATAAATGTAATGAAAACGATCTAGGGTTATGGGATATTTAACATTCCTAGAACATGAAGTTTAGCTCCACATATACATGGTAGCCAAACAACAAACCATACAAAGAAACATAAAAATTACTAAGTTTGGTGGAAGAAAGATGGAACTTGATGAATTATGGCCTCCACGGCGGCTCGGTGCTTGTGTTTTCCTATAAAAAATGTCCTCCCTCTCAAAATAGGTTTTGGTTGGCTTTTATATGAGTTGGGGGCAACTTAGGGTCGAAATAACCGATTCCCAGTCGAATTAGGACGTGTTTGTGTTTTGAGTGTCCAGGGTAGTGTGGGGTGGCCTTGGCCCTCAACTTTTCAAAATTCTGTAAATTGCACCACAGCCAGCACCCCACACTGGCTGTGGTCCTCAAATTTTACTTTTTTCCTTTTCTTCCCCATTTCGCTCCAATTCGCGCCATTTCGTCCCAAATTGCATCCGAATGATTCCCACATATAGAAATACCACAAATGAGCACAAATTATCATATTATACATCCGAAATCTACGAGACATGAGCACAATGTGACGCAATATGCATCAAAATATGCATACTTTAAGCCAAACATCAAAGCATTTTCAAACTTCCATGGCTATTCTTTTAGGTTTTTTTACTTCTCTACTACTAACCGATTTTTAAGCACTACGCTACTTCAGGTTTCAATTTCAATGATTTCTGTTGTTCGATTCTCTATGTATTGACGTGCTTTCAAGTTTTCCATGGCTGTTTTCCTTCTTTAAGTGTTTTCAAATTAGTGTTTTTGAATTATTTTCCATCTAATTTCTCTGTGTTCCTAAAAGTTTTACTTAATCTATTTTGTTTATGGGAATTGATATGTTCTTTCTAGAATTGTTGAGTGATTTACTCTGTTAAAAAATTCGTGTGCGTGATCCTTGATTATTCTCGTGTTTATGACCTTAATTAGTCATTCTTGCCTTATTTGATTGTGGTATATTTACTGATTCTTTTCATGATTCTTTCCTTTATTAAACCCTTGATTATTTCATTCTGAAGTTCTTTATTTGGTTTGATTTGAACTCCTTTCCTTAATAAGGCCTCTAATTCTTTACTTCTTTACTTCTTTACTCAGTCTGATTTGAACCTCTTGCCTTAACTAGTTCCGGTCATTACCGTTGGCTAATTGCCCCTAATTAAGGGGAAGACTATGCTGAACCTATTTGTGCGATTGATTCTGAGATCCCTTAATTGCTGATTATTGTTTACTTTACCTTATTTGCTCTACTCTTGAACTACTATATAAACTCTATTATTTAACTTCTTAACAATAACGAACATTAGTTCATCACTACTCTTACATTCTAAAAGCTCTCTGTTCTTTCCGCTACTTGTGATCTTCATTAGTCTTGCCGGGTGTAAGCCAAGGCTAGAAATTGCACAGCACCTGTCTTACATCTTGGGTTCTCTTTCCCCAACTGGTATGCCTCTAATTAAATTTTAGAACCTAAACCTATGTTTTTCAAGACTGCATTAGTCCATCAGTCCTAAGTTCATTCCTAGTCCTATTTACTATCTATCTAGCATGCCTAATACATCTTGTTCAATATGGGATTAGCATGTCTCACCTTACTTGCTTGTCTACTATTTATCTAACATGCCTAATACTGCCTGGTTCCATATGTGATTAGCATGTCTAAATTATGCTGGTCTGTCTATTGTTTATCTAGCATGTCTAAATCTTGTTTTGTTCAGCATGCCTACACTATGTCTATTTGTTGATATATGCCTAGCCTGTCCTTTTAAGTTCTTTCCCATTCTGTTTTGCTCTTGCTAATTCATTTAGTCCCTTAGGTAACTCTAGTTGGGTTGTTGATTCTGTCCAGTGTTCATGTGTTTTCAATGTGGCTTTGTGTGATCCTTGTTCTATGTCTCAGTGACCTACCTTATAGCTAATCTATTAGTTCTGTAGAACCCCTTGAGAATTCTATGCACCATGTTGTTTATGTGATCCACTATACACTAAGGTGTATTCTACGTGTCCCCATCTCCTCACTCTTTGTGTGGAACCTGCTTACCAAGTGTTTCTGAATGTGGTTGTTCTGTGATTTGTGTTTGACTTAAAAGTGTCTTTCGTACTTTTCTCAAGCTGTTTTACCTCCAAATTAGTACTATTTTTCAGAAAATCTATTCACCTCTAAGAATCCTCTCCATACTATTTACCAAAACTCTATCAAATCATGTTAAGCACTATCACTTATTCTTAGGTTATTAAGTCTTGCCCCTCTGGTATATGTACTGCTTAGAGGTCCTTGAGATCTCTCTGAACTCTGGTATATCAGGGCTGGCTCTTCCATACTATATATAATCAGTCTTTATTTGAGAAAGTGTGGGTGTGAGCACTTTCTGGGATCCTTGAGATCGTTAGGGAACTCTGATACACCTGGACACAAATGTGGCAATGAATCTTGGGCATTTGAGACTAGTGAAGGCCTGGTACACCAGGATTTTCTTTGGGCCTACACCAAGATCCCTATAGCTTAATTTATATTCTATTTATGTAATTTTTATTCAATCATTGGTCTGTAATAATTAATTGTAAACATATATTGGGGCGACTAGTGAAAAGGGAAGGTAGTTATAGGGTATTGTGGGTAAAGCTGGGTAGATAACATGACTATAGTGTTTATTTTGGTTCAAATGTGTTTTGTTAGATAACATGCATATAGGGTTTATTTTGGTTCAAATGTGTTTGAAGATAACATGCCTATAGGGTTTACTTTGGTTCAAATGTGTCTGCTAGATAACATGCCTATAGGGTTTGCTTTGGTTGAAATATGTTCTGCCTACTTTGCTTTATGTGATTAGACACCATGCCTATAGGGAATAAAATAACTAAGGTTCAGTTTTCATTACGGCATATATTCAAATCCGTCTTTTTAGAAATCATGCATGTAGGTTTAATTGGTCGTCACACCTGTTCAGTCAGTATGCGTGTCTAATAAGATTTAATATCAGTTTCACTCATTAAAGATAGAACTCATGTCTATAGAGTAATCATCATATTCAAACTGGAACTTCATACAATGTCTTGTTAAATATAATTAGAAAGTATGCCAATAGGATAAAGAACTTCAAACTGTTTCCCAGAATTGTGACTGCATATACACACTTAGGCAAGCCTTAGGACGTTAAATAACTATGAAACTAGTTGTATTTATATGTGAAATTATCCATGCTTAACATGCTATGAAACTAGTAGGTAAACTGGTTAGTATTCTGCTACCTTCCATACGCATATCCTGAGTCTATAACATTCATCTAGATATAATGTTCTTAAGATTTATGAATTTCTTAAAAAATATGTGTTTAGACGTGCTGTTTGTTTGCCTATATACATGTGGAGGTAAATATGAGCCTTCAAACTATTTGTCCTATTTGCTTGTCGCTATGATTTTTACCTTTCAAAAACCTTAGCTTGTCTAGAACTGTCCAGATTTAGAGGTCCTAAATTCCTCCAGGACCATAAGGAAGGGACGGGTAGCAGCACACTTAGAGGTCGCTAATTAAACTCGCTTATAATCACTAAGGGGAGGGTAATGGGTAGTAAAAGGATGACCTGCGCATTAATGTTAGGTGTAGCCCCTCTCATTGAGGAGTGATTACCTGGAATTGCATGGGTTTGATCCTGTAGGCTAATCAACATAGGACTCCCCTGTTCCTAATTCCCATATGTGTTTAAATTCTCTAAACTTCTTTTTCTTTACACATACATGTATAAGCAGTTCAAACCTCTTTACCTTCATTGTCTAAACTTCCTTAATCATATATGCATTTAGATGGGGAAAGCTACTTTATTTGCCAATAGTTGCTTGTTTGTTAAATGACTAATTCATATAGTTTAGGTTCGGTCGGGACCCATCATTGTGGACCGCGAGGGGTGCCTAATACTTTCCCATTAGGGTTATTTAGAGCCCTTACCCTAATCTCTGGTGATGCAAACTAGTTACATGAGTTAGTCGCTCTAAATGACCTAACACACCATAATCCGTTAGGTGCCAACTCTTCAAAACACCTAATTCTCGAAAGGAAGTGAGTTATTCCCTAATGAATGTCGAAACTCGGACTTCCTCGTGAAGGAAAACTGGGGGCGTGATAGAGTCTTGCGGATCAGTATGAAGACTTCTGTACTTATCTTCAGGAGGCTACATAACCTTTAGGAAACTTCACATTCTTGAACTCTTATGGTGTTGTATTGATTCAGCTTGAAGTGTAACTCTTTGAATTCCTTCCACACATTTATATGCGCACATGAACGCTCGATATCAGTTGTGTATCGATGAATTGTGATTCCCTGGATGAGGTGAGAAATGTGATTTCTTTGTGTTGATGTTGGGCCATTCTAGAGAACTTGAGGTCGGGTTTTGACTGTAGATTGAGTACTGAGGTGTTGAATGTGTGAACGCATACTTGTGGACCTATATGTCCAGTAGTGTCCCTATAGTGGAAATGGTGGCTAGATGGATACGTGATGAGTATGATGCGACTGCGAGATGAGTTCATATAATTTGAATGTGATGAGAAGGTATTGCTGAAGGTTTCACCTATTTGAGACTCCACGTATGTTTTTAAACTCATTCGGGGACGAACATTTGTTTAAAAGGGGGAGGATGTAACGACCCAGTCAGTCGTTCTGAGAGTTATAGCCCGTTTCTCCCATTTTTGTTTCTTTATGTGTTGTTCAACTATGTTGAGTTGTATCCAGTTGGTAGGCTTCGCTTCGAAGTAGTTTTGGAGTGAAATGATCACTTAGTCTCTTAGTTAGAAAGCTAAGTTAGAAAAATAAACCGGAAGTTGACTTATGAGTATTCGAATTCAGATTTGGATTTTTATGATTTGGTTAGCTTCGTTGGGTACTTTAGACTTAGAAGTGTGTCTGAAATGTAATTTAGAGGTCCGTGGTAGAATTAGGCTTGAGTTGGCAAGTTTTTGAAGTTTAGAAGTTCTTAAGCTTGAATCCGAGGTTGATTTGGTATTTCGGTGTTGTTTTTGGTGTTTTGGAGGTTCGACTAAGTTCAGGTAGTGATATATGACTTGTTGGGATTGTTGGTTGAGGTTCCGAGGGCCTCGGGTGAGTTTCGAATAGGTTTGGGTTGTATTGCGCTTGTTTTTCTTATGTTTCGACGCCGTTTCTTCAAGCATAAATGATATCATATTGAACAAATGAGCTTCGATTTCTTTTTTGATTGAAGCATTAGATCCATATCATAATTACAAAGCCGTAGCGAAAAGAATCATCGAATTTCGATATCGTATGAGTATTTTAGGGTCATTTTACTAAGAATTAGATTGCCAGATTGTTTAGATTAATTACGGAATTGCCGCTGACGACGTAATTAAAAATCTGCACTATTTACAAATATTGAAACGAACATATCTCCTTCATTATAAGGTCAAATTGAGTGATTCAAAAGCCTAACATGACTTGAATTTCACAAGAAATCAATTGGAGGATAAAAACGAGCTACATGATTGTTTGGCATGAGAAACGAGGCATAATAGCTGGCAGAAAATATGTAAAAGAAGAGTTTGTTTATTCGGTCATATTTTGACTTGGAGAGCTCGGATTTGGGCAATTTTTGAGGCGCTTTTCACCGTCTGGATTGCGATAATTGTTCTCCACTCTGTTTTGGTTATATTTCATAAATCCATCTTTGTTTTTGGGATTGATTGATGATTTCAAAGTGAAATTGAGGGAGTTAGGGTTTGAGTTTTGGAGAGTTTTAAGTGAGGATTTGAGAGACCAAACAGAGTCCGATTTTGATAAATTTTTTATGATTAGACTCGAGATAGGACGAGGTTTATTATTCTACCATTTTTTTATTGGTTTTGAGACGGGGGCCCGGGGGCCAAGTTTTGGCCGGTTTTGGATTTTTGGCATATTTTGTAGTTCTTATAGTGCAATTCGATTCTTTAGCACAAGTTGATGGTATTAATCTGACTATGGTTAGATTCAGAGCTTTTGGAGACCGAGTCGAGGGACGAGGACATCCTAGAGTAGAATTTTACGCTGTTGAGGTAAGTTACAGTTTTAACTCTGGCCTTGAGGGTATAAACTCGGAGAATTTTATATCATGTGATTGTTTGGAGGTCATACCCATGCTAAGTGACGGACGTGTGGGTGTATACCTTGAGGGATTGAGACTTGGTCCATCCCATGGGGCCTCACAGCCCTTATCTGTGTTTATGTAGTTGCTTGTTGTTGAACTTGTTTGCCTTCATGTTAGAGATCATTCTTAGGCTTTATTCATGCTAACATTATTTGTACTCAGTCATAGAAATTTTTGTACATGTTTACCTCAGTCTCTATTATTTGCTAATATGCTGTGATACTTGATGTGAGATGTGTCCCCTTATTTGTTGATGATGGTGAGGCTAGTGAGATACATGATTGAGTGAGGCCGAGGGCCTTGTTGTGAGGATATTAATACCATAGCGCGTGAGCTTTCCGCGTAGAATGTGAGCTGACTGTGCGGGTCCAGGTATTTATACCATAGCGCGTGAGTTTTTCGCGTAGCACGTGAGTTGACCGTGCAGATCCAGGTATTGATATGATGACATGTGGGTTGTCCGTGCTTAGCGCTTGGGATTTGGGAGCCCCTATGGAGTCTGTTGTAAGGCCCCGTGAAAACTTGTACTCAAGTTATGAATATGTGTTAGGAATGTGTAAAATTCTTCGCGGCGAGCTTGCGAGCCACGGTTCGGACCCTTTGTACTGATCTATGCATTTAAAAATAAAAAATCATAGTTTTCTAGAAAAGTGCTATTATGCGGTCTAGAATGCGGTCGCAAATCAAGTATGCGGACCGTATTTCTACTGCAAAGTGAGTCAGTGTGTTAGTTAAATTTGAGGTAAAATATGCGGTCCATTATACGATCGCATAACTGATATGCGGGCCGCATAGTCGTCGCATAATTATGTTGGAATTTTGTAAAAGGCAGTTCTACGGTGCATTATGCGACCGCAGAATGGGTATGCGGACCGCATTTTTGCCGCAAACCCAGGCAGAATGTTCAGATTTTGGTAGCACTTTTGCGGTCCATTCTGCGGGCCGCATTTCCACTTTGCGATCGCAAACTTGACTCGGGGCTCCAATTGTCTAAATTTTAAACCCGACCCCCTATCGATATATTCGGTGTTAAAGCTCATTTTGAGCATATTTTCAGATGCTTTTAGAGAGAGAGAGAGAGAGGGTCTTAGAGAGGGAAAGTTTCTCCCATCACATTTCTCCATGAAACCTTGCTAAAACATTGAAGATAATCAAGTGAAAACACCTAAATCTTCATCCTAAGAGGTAAGACTTCATCACCTCAGCTCTTATTTCTATACTTAGTTATAAGGGGTCATTAGTGAAGTAATTTATGGGTATAAGAATGATGTTCTTGCATGCATATCACACCATAGGATATTGGAAGATAGTAAACTAAAAAGAAGGCAATCGGGGGTATAAAATGATAGAAATTCCTCTCAGAAAGGGCCTAAGATCACACTGCACCTTTAGTGTTTGATGATATGCTCGAACCAAGCTAGAATCTCAATCTCGTCTCTAACTCTCGGTTCAATTTGTAATTCTAACACAATAGATCAAAGTGCTAAGAGTTCCACAATTTTGTAAAGAGTAAGGAAAGATATATTGAGGTATGTATGGCTAAAACCCCCTTTATTAGAAATTGAGCTCTGTTGGCATTTACGCAAATGTGGTAAGACTAGAATTTGTTGATGTAACGATTGTTATTTCACATGAATTGGTTTGCAATTATATATATATCAACATGACGAATGTGCCTCAACGTGTGTAACAGACTATCCTTGATATTTAAAGATGTATGAATAATACAAATCATGTGTTGGCATGCCTGGGCTATAAGCCATGATTAAAACTGAGATTTGTCATGCTAACTATGTGAAATCTTACTTATGTTTGCAACTTGGATTGCTTCTGTATGTGCCTATGATCACAATTGCTAGATGGATATTGAAAATGGAAAAGATGTGATAATTGTGGCCCTAAGTGCCAGTGAATGGATATGATATATGTGAAATAAAGATTCAAGTGGGGTGATTGATGAGGAAGGAAGAACGCCTAGGTAAGGCATCCTAGCTGATCGGGCCGTGATCGGACACTATGCCGCACACATGGTGGTGAAGTGCAAATATTGAATCCTAGAAAAGGGAAAAGGAATGGTGATTGAGTTATATGTCTCAAATGAGGCAACCTAGCTGATCGGGTCATGATCGGACTCTGCTTAGGACATCGGTGGTATTGAGATCAGTGGTAAACATATGAATGTAATGCCCCAAACTAAGTTATGGAAATTGTGTGAAAGATTGTATGGTTCGTCTATTTGATGATGTGGTGTCAGGTTGAAACCTTTGGTTTGTTCTTGTGATTTCCTTGATCTTGCTTGATAGTCTTTCTAGTAAAATGGTATTTAGTTATACATACTTGTACTATTCCATGGTACTAACATCCCTTTTGCCGGGGGCACTACATTTTTAACTGAATGTAGCTGGCTCTATTGCGGATAGTGCCGATCGCGCGTAGCAGGTTACCCTCTTCTCTAAGACTTGGTGAGCCCCTTCCTCCTTCAATGGGTTGTATGGTATATCTTTTGTTGTTGTGGACTTCCATTTTTGAGGTATAGCCGGGGCCTTGTTGCCGTCATTGTCGTACTCATCTTTTGCATCCTTAGAGGCTCCGTAGACATATGTGTGGGTCATGTATGGGTGTTGTGGGGTTCATGAACTATGTTGTAACTATAAACTCCTGCTATCTATAAATTATAACTTTGTGGGAATCTTAGATATTAATTGTAACTATGGTTTAATCCTGTATTATGAAATAAACTCACACGGTTAAATGTACCACCTTCTTCCTGCTTAAACAAAAAGGAAAGATTGTTATCTTATTCATAGAGAGTGGGGTAGGAAATGTGTGATAAGGCATGCTCATTTGGGTTCACTCGATCGAGTGCCGGTCGCGCTTCCCGAAGTTGGGGGTGAGAAACTTGGCATTAGAGCCTAAGATTTTAAAGTGTCCTAGGATGTCTCGGAGCCGTGTGTAGTAGAGTCCTTCTTATCGGTGTGTAGTCAACCACATCTATAAGTTGGAGGCTATTAGAACATTTAGGAATTTCACCCTTCTTTGATATTCTGGATCGTGCGGTGAAACTGTTCCCTCCCTAATCAATGCATTGTTCTATCTTTCAATAAATGGCACCTAAGAAGAAAGCGAGAATTGGCTAAGCATCCAATGCCACCTCAGGAGTGGTTGATGATTCACTGCTTGATGTTGCGGGTGAGGGTAGTCGCCCTAATATTACTCTGCCTAATTCCTTTATTCCAGAGCAGACTACCCCAATTCCTACTGTCACACCTCCTTTTTTACAACCGAAAGTTTTAATACACCCTGTGAAGGGCGTAATAAAGGAGTTTTTCCACTTAAAGGACAGTCGGAACGGGATTTATTTATTTAGATTCAGAGTCGCCACTTGGGAGATTAATGGTATCCCAAGTCACCGGTTGAATCCCGAACCGAGGAAATGTGGCTCCGTTAACAGTCCGCGAATCAGAAATCCGGATAAGGAATTCTGTTAATCCGGGAGAAGGTGTTAGGCACTCCCGAATTCCGTGGTTCTAGCACGATCACTCAACTGTTGTATTTGCTTTTATCTGATTTCCATATATATTCTATTTTTATGTGCCTTTTATTAATATCCCACTTTTATTGTTGAATTTTTACAAGAATTGCAACGTTGTGAAAACGTATTTCGGTCCACACCGTACCAGTACGCCTGTGACTTTTAATACATTTCGACTTCGTTGATATTTGAATTTGGGTCACATAAATGTGCACCCGTATTTAAGAAAGTAATATTATTATAAATTGCGCTTAAAGCATCTACGTATTTGTCAACTTTGGTAAAGACCGTGAAATTCGCTAAACGGTCCTTCCACGTCTAATTTTTTTTATAAGCAATTATTGAGGGCCCCGCAATTGTGTGTTTTTATTTGGCGAGGCTCGTCTCATCA
>MU734383.1:23510-37485 GCA_026770625.1 Nicotiana glauca | reverse complement strand
CTGTTTAGATTCATTTACTGTTGTGATCCTTTGTGTTGGAATTCATAGTGTTTTCAATACCTCGCCGTATTTATATATACATATTTCAATACTTCAAACTTCAAAACTTGTCACATTTTTAATTCAATTAGTTATTCAATTGAATTCCCTTAAATCGTCTGAAGTTATAATTTACTTAAAAAGAAATTTCTACTAAGTTAATTTATTAATTCCCATACTAAAGGTAATAATTCATTCGATGTTGTATTTTAAATTGAAAATGGTACTTTCTTTATTCAAATGATTTCAAAAATAACTTCATCTTTTCTTGCTGAGTTCCTAATTGGTTTAGAAGTTGTGTTCTACTTTATGTTATGTAAATGAGACTCCTGGAACATCTTAATTGCATTAGTTATTTGTCCTATGTACTGAGTAACATGAGAACATTGTTGTATAAAGTGAGACAAAATATGTGGGCTCAAGGTGTCGGGTGTGCTAAAGATTTGTGTGACGACCCGGCCCGTCATCACGTGAGTTACCGCCCCATTTATCCCATATTGTGTTGCTTTATGTTTCAATATTGATATTTGAGTTTATCGGGTGGAATTGAGTTGGTTTTAGTTGGAAATGAGGCAATTAGCCTCTTAGAAGAAAGCTTATTTTAGAAAAGTCAACCGAAAGTTGATTATGTGGTTAGAGGGCTCGGATGTGAAATTCGGTGGTTCGGTTAGCTTCGGGGGATGATTTGTGACTTAGGACTGCGATCGGAATTGAATTTAGAGGTCCGGTGTAGAATTAGGCTTGAATTGGTGAAGTTTGAATTTTGGCGGATTCCGGTTGATAAGTGAGATTTTGATCCGACGGTCGGAATGGAATTCTGAGAGTTGCATTAGCTTCGTTAGGTGATTTTGGATATGTGTGCAAAATTTCAGGTCATTCGGACGTTGTTTGGTCGGGTTTTTGATCGAATGTGAGTTTCGGAAGTTTTAGTTTAACTTAGGCTTGAATCTGTTGTGATTTGATGATTTCTGTGTTGATGGACGTGTTTTGATGATTGAAACAAGTTCAAATGATGATTTGGAGTAGTTTGATTTTTTTGGTTGAGGTCCGAGGGCCTCGGGGTCATTTCGGGTGATCAAACCGACTCTTTTTGGTTTTGAAGATATCAAATTTTTGTTGTTGGGTGTTGCAGAACATTTCTTCAGTGTGTTCGCGTGGATTGTAATGCGAACGCGTAGAGTAATTTGTAGAGTTTGGAAATTTGCCTTCGCATTCGCGTAGGAATGGTCGCGTTCGTGTAATAATAGAAGTTGGTTGATCAAGTTTGCGTGAAGGGTAACGCGTTCGCGTAGGCCTGTGAGGTGAGCCATCGCGTTCGCGGGAGGAGGCCACACGTTCGCGTAAGAGGGCATGGGAGCCCAGTTCAGTTAAAGCATCGCATTCGCGATGGTGGTGTCGCGTTCGCGTGAGAGAGGTTTGATGTGCATCGCGTTCGCATGGTTTGAGTCGCGTTCGCATAGAGTGTTTTTGAATTTTTAAAATTTTGCACTACGCGTTCGCGAGGTGATGGTCGCGAACGCGATGAAGGAATTTCCAGGGCTGGACAGAAAGTTTATAAACATTTCATCCGCGAACCAAGTCTATTTTTCACCATTGTTAAGCAACCTTGGGAGCTTTTGACGAGGGATTTAGAGGATTTTGACTGGGAATCGATCGGAGGTAAGTCCTATGGCCTATAAACAACATTTAATTGAAGATTCATCCTTAAATTCTCTGAAATTTGGGTAAAATTTGAAGAAACTAGGGCTTGGTTTTTTAGAATATAAATTTGGGATTTGATGGCCCATTTGAACTCCGATTTTGATGAATTTTATATGTACGGACTCGTGGCGAGACGAGGATTCCGGTGATGTGAATTTCGCAATTTTTTGAGAAGTGGGCCTGGGGCTCGGGTTTTGCCAACTTCGTGGTTTTGGGTATTTTCCGAGTTCTTTCAATTGGGTTTTGTTCCATTAGCCTATTGTAATGTATTCGTTGTAGTTTTGACTAGATTCGACACATGAGGAGGTTGATTCTAGAGGAAAAGGCTTGGTGGACTAGTTCTTTAGCCGGTTTGAGGTGAGTAATTGATGTAACTGCTGTTCTGAGGGTTTGAAACCCCGGACTTTCACATCGTGACGCTATATTGAGGCGTGACACGCACTCTACGGTGAGTGCGGGGTCGGTTATGGTTGGGGATTGAGACTTGGTCCATCCCGAGTATGATTTTTTTCTTTATGGGTGATTGAGATGCATACTTTATCACTGTGGATTGGGGTTATTGCCGTGTTTTGGGCCTTGTGCCGACCTGTAGAACCCTTAGGGGATCTTTATGTGTTTTTCCTCACTTGTGTGCATAACATAAATTCTCAGTCATGTTTTCAAATACCAAAAATAATATAATAACTGTGTTTTATACGTGAACCTTAAATGAAAAGGATATGAGGGCTAAGATCTCTCTAGTATGTCACGCCCGATTGGCTGTGGACTTATTTGACTGAGATGGGTCGGGGACCCAGTGGTGAGGATATTTCCTTGATATGGATTGGGCTACACGACATAGCGGTTATTATATATTGATATTGAGGCTGAGAGCCTGTTTTATGCCAATACCTGGCTGATATTGTGCTTGGGCTGTAGGAGCCCCTCCGGAGTCTGTACACACCCCCAGCGAGCGCCGTCGACGTTAAATAAGTGGAGCGGGCTGCACGCCGCAGCGGGTACTGGAGTGTACCGTTATATGTATTGCATTCTTTTCATGCATTATTTCTTGACTATATTATTTGTTGTATACTTTTTCTGCTGGATTTGATATGAACTGCTAGATGTAGAGTACTTTGTGCATTTCCTGTGTTTTCTTACTTTCAGACTTTAGTTATGTTTATTACTCACTGAGATGGAAGTACTCACTTTACTCCCTGCACCTTGTGTGCAGATCCAGGGCAGACTCAGGCTGAGTGATTCCAGCTGATCCAGAGTTCTTTCTGTGAGTATTTGAGGTAGCTGCAGGGCGTTCGCAGCCGATAATTCTCCCCTCTATATTTATCCTTTATTTCCGCATTACCAGTATTAGACAGACTTTGTAGTAGGATGTTATTCTGTCATTAGAGGCTCATGGTCGGGACACCGGGTCCTAGTTAGGCTGAGTTGGTATTTTGTTAGATTTTTCGCATTATTATCAGTATTTCAGATTCTTGTTTAAATGATATTTATCTTCATCTGTTTAATTAACGGGGTTATTGATATAAATGGTCGGGCTTGCCTAGTAGTGTGTTGGGCGCCATCACAACCGGGTTGGGGTCGTGACAGTTTGGAAGTTGAGGTTATGATATGAGACATCGAGTTCTGAGATGGCTGGGGTTGTGCACTAGAAACGATATGATTGATTGAGTTGACATTGTCTTCCTTACTTGAGTTCAATCTACTTCTTTGTGTTCCAGCTATGTTTTTGCTGACTTATTTGGTTATCTTTCATTTCCATTCGAGTTTCCTTTTATTATTTCAACTGTTTGTAGATTGATTTATCCTTGCTATTGATATTATTTCGTTACCTTTATCTTGATATTTGTTATCATATCCTGTTTAATCTGTCTGACCAGTAGGTGTATTGTATGTTGCTCGTCACTACCCCATCGAGGTTAGTCTTGATACTTACTGGGCACAGTTGTGGTGTGCTCGTACTACATTTTTGTACATTTTTGTGTACATATCCAGGTATTTTATCGGTAATAGCCGTGCGGGTTGTTGCGGTGGATACTCAAAGTAAACCTGCTGCAGCGTTTGCAGGCCTCGGAGTCACCTTTGCTTGTACTTACTTCTATTTGTTCCTTTTATTTCGGAACAATGATGTATTTATTTTGTATAACTACTCTTAGAAAGGCTTATGACTTGTACCACCGATTTGGGAATTTTAATTTGTTATGACTTATTTAAATTAAAGATAGCAAATATAACTGTTATCTCAATTATTGTTAGGGTTTCCTAGTTTAGAGACTAGGAGCCATCACGACTCCTTTAGAAGGATTTTGGGTCATGACAAGTTGGTATCAGAGATCTAGGTTCATCAGTGCTACGGGTCATAAGTAGGATTAGCAGAGTCTTGCGGATTGGTACGGAGACGTCTGTACTTATCTTCGAGAGGCTACATAACTATTAGGAAATTCCACTTCTTTCATTCCTTATCGCGTGATATTGATTCAGCTCGAAGTATATAACTTATATTTCTTTACATCCACTCGTGTGTAATATTACGCTCACGGTGTTTGCTATGCGCTAGTAGTTCATGATGCTACATACAAGCTACGAAGGAGTCAGGGATGCTCAGGCATTGCCTCGACATATTGTCTATACTGATGATATAAAGGCATTGAGAGACTATTCAGTTGTTCGTATGGAGGCGTAGTGGTTTTCGGCATCTATTGAAGAGTGCGAGCTTGGGAAGGTTTAATTGGTTGACTGGTCGTCGCGATTGTGGCAAGGCCACGAAGTGGGTGTTGATTGGGAATAGTTGGTGATATTGGAGTACCTTGTGATTTGTATTGTATGAGTTTTGAAATTTAGTTTTTCAGATTATCAGACGTTGTTTTCTATGGCTTTGCGCCAAGTGGAGGAGTACAATAGCGGCATTCAGATTGCAGAGTTAGATTTATATCAGATTTGGCCTGAGGTATGTGTATATGTGGTATTAGAAGGTTCCCGGATTTTGTGTATGACCAAGGTCTGAGATCTTGCACGGGATGATATTGGGTCTTACAGTGTTTTTGTGTCATTAATTGATCTACATATCAGCACCAAGAGGAGTCGGAGGAATAACTTTAGATTCACAGAAGGTCTATTCAGGGTAGGTGTCGTGGTTGCGGTGGGACAGGGTGCTTCAGAGGAACTGCAGTGGTTTATAAGCTTCTAGTATATGTGGTTTGTGTTAGGATCACCTGTATTTGTGACTTTGATTGGGATTATTGCATATTGACTATCCGAAGAAATGGTCAGCTCTGTGGTGTTGGTTCAGCATAGCGATGAAATAATTGGTCCTTTGAATAGGAATTCTCTACTAGCATTTATGGTAGCACTCTTGGATTGGATGGTTTGTGTGATTCGGTTGAGTTAGGGAGGTACAATCCTTATGGCTTAGTTGAGAACGGGCGTATCTCGGAGAGTTCTCGGTGGTTTGACAACAACTTGAGTTGGTCGTCTACTATGAGCGTAAGGAATATATGGTACAATGCGGTTTTCTCCTTGATTAGTATTTGGAATTTATAGAGTGTGGCATTGTTGGCTATCATATGTAAGGAGTGTCCATTTTTGGAAAGGACTTTGAGTTTTGGTTTGAGGGTGCGTGGCTAGTAGCATAGTGATTACTAGGTTTTGAGGTTTTCGAGGTTCATGTTTTGTTACGCGGCCAAAAATACTATATGGGTGCTTCAGCAGAATGATAGGGTATGAGTGATATATCAGTCATTCAATTTACGTAGTTGAGTTGGGTACGAAAATCTTGGTATTCCTAAGGTTTGGGGCTAGATGCCCTCATATGGGGACTATTTCTGTTTGTGGATTGTGAAGAAATGATGAGAATAGGGTAATTAGTAACATGTATTATATCGATAGGTTGCTATGGATCTTTTTGAAGAATATTTATCTAATTGGGAAGGATCAAGATTTGGCTGTGGGCTATTTGGAGGATCAACGAGAATATGTATGTCGTGTCAGATCAAGTTTGTGTGCCTCCGTGAGATTTTCATTTTGGCTATGTGATCGGGTAGAAGGGATATTATTTGTGCCCCTAGCCTATATTATGTGCTACTCTTTTATGTTGTGTTAGGCGGTGAGGTTGTATGATTATAACCCCCGCATATTGTAACTCTGTTCGGGCCTTATGGCGAGGCAGGCGAGATAGCCCTCGTGATGTTGATTTACTCATTGCACCTTATATGTGCTTGCTTCTCTCATATTTTATTACTTCTATTCATTGTTCCCACAGTTTTACTTGTGCACTCTGTTGGGCCTGATAAGAATATTTATGTGATCAGTGGACCCGAGCATTTTGGCTTGATGAGTATTTGGGAGCGGGCTGCCACGGATGTTATGTGGGGTACCCTTTCATTGTGTTTATTTGGTATTGTGTTTTCCCTATGTGGGACGATTTGATGAAAGACTATACTTTTGTTGTCACATATCTTGTTAGATAATTCTTATACTCGACTTTCCCTTATTTGTGTTGCATAATTTAGTTATTTCTGGTTTGGTATACGAACTATGTAGTGTGAGAATCAGTGTGGTTCCGTGGTGAGTTGTTAGTTAGGCGGCTTGTACTGGCTGAGATAAGGTTCTTAGACCTAAGATTGTAGTATGGTATTGGGGGTGAGGAGTGCTTGGATATATGTGGTTGTTTCTGCTAAGAGTTGGGTAATGGCCCTTGGCAGACAAGAGAGTTTCTTGACTTGTTGACTTCATAAGCAGCTATGAATATCCACATGTTTTTTTATCATGGGCAGTATTGTGGAGGTTCGGAACACGGTTATATTCAATATGAGGTGTATTGCCGACATCCAGGATGTTATTTGAACAGCTATGGTGGTCAGAGGTTATTGCTTTGGGCATTTGAGTTGTGTGAAACAACATGTGATTGTATTCTGGATTGGAATTTTGGCCTGATTCAGCTTGTTCAGGTTCATGCAGTGTGATGATGTGGGATTCGGGTCCTATGATGAATTTCAGACATTTAGGTTCAGGTTCTGTCCTAAGGTTATGGACTAAGGATAAGGTGAGACCATCAGTTAGGTTGCATTGTCAGTCCTACATAGGTTTGGGTGAGAGGGAATCACCCCGGGTGTATGTATGAGGAGCTTATGCAGTGGTTCAATGGCTTTGGAACGACTCCGGGCACGTTCGAGGACGAACGTATGTTTAAGTTGAGGAGGATGTAACGACCCGACTGATCATTTTGAGCAATTTCATTGGGTTCAGCAGTTTGAGGTCATGAGTAGCTTCATATTATGTGTATCGACTTGCATGCGCAGCCCGAGCGTGAACCGGAAAGCTTTTATGTGAAAATATGAAAAATATAGTAATTTATAGAGTTAAAATTTGGTTTTTAGTTGACTTTGATCAACATTTTTGGTAAATTGACCAAGATCTGTGTTCCAACAATCTCGAGAGGTCCGCGGTAAAATATCAAACTTGGGCGTATGCCCGGAATAGAATTCCGACGTCCCTAGCCTTAGAAAATAATTTTTGAAGGAAATTGTTATGTTGGTTTTTAAAGGAAATAAATAAAGGAATTAATGTTTGAACTCATTGTTATCGTCCCGTATTTTGGTTCGGGAGCCTGGTACAAGTTTGTTATGATATTTAAGTCCTATTTGTGAAATTTGGTGAGAATCGGAATTGATTTGACATGATTTGGACGTTTGGTTGAAAAGTTAGAAAATCATGACTTCTGAGGTTCAATTCATAGTTTTTGATGTTATTTTGATAATTTGATCGCACGATCAAGTTTGTATTATATTTTTAGACTTGCGTGCATGTTTAGTTTGGAGCCCCGAGGGCTTGGGCGAGTTTCGGACAGGTTTAGGTGATGTTGCGCTTGTTTTTGGATGCTTCATCGTCATTTCTTCAAGAAAAAATGATACCCTATTGAGAAAATGAGATTCAAATTCATGTTTTATTGAACCATTAGATCCGTATCGAAACTATGGAGCCAGAAGAAAAAGAATCATCGAATTTGGACATCATATGAGGAAGTTATGCTCATTTTCGTGTCAGAAAAAATTGATGGTTTCTCGTGTGGTCGCAAATGCGAACTTTTTTATCGCAACGAACTTTTTGTCACCAATGTGACTTCTGCCAGCCCTGCCTTGTTCACAAATTAGGATGGTTCGTAATTGCAAATCCTGGGTCGCAAATGCGACAGCTGAGGCCTGTTAAGTGAGATTTTTGACGAGATTTTCACCCATTTTTCAAAATTTTCAAACCCTAAACCTCCATAGGTGATTTTCCAAAGACCCAAACTTCTCCAAATCATTGGGTAAGTGTCTCTAATCAATTCTAACTATATTTTGTGATTATATCTTAGATTTAACATCAAATTCATGAGAATCTAACAGAAAATTTGGGGGAAATTGTGAAATCTTTCAAAAATATAAAATGATGATTTGAATGACCAAATGATATCGGAATTAGATAATTTTTGTATGGGTGAACTCGTAATGAAATAGGTGTTCGGTTTTTGTAAATTATGTCGTATTCCGAGGTGTGGGCCTGGGGAGTTGACTTTTGTTTACTTTTTGCAAATTATATAAGAATCATAGTTTTGTCAATTGAAATTGTTTTCTCTTGCATTGTTTGATGTATTCAAGTCATTTTTGGCTAGATTCAGCCGAGCATTGATGAATCGGTAAAGGAAAAGCTAAATTGAGCATTGAATTTGCCGAATTAAGGTAAGTATCTTGCCTAACCTTGTGTAGGGGACTTCCCCTTAGGGTTTGAATCTTTTATGCTAATTGCAATCCGTGCACGCGAGGTGACGAGTGTCTGCTTGGACTTATTTGTGGAAAATTTTCCTAAAGGGTTCTTAGGTCCTTATGTTTATTATGTGCAAAGTATTCCTTCATGCTTGAGTTTCCTAATTGCTTAAATTACCTCTATATGCTCCATATGGTGTTGCTAGCTTTCCTCTAATTCTTACGTGTTACTTGACCCCTAATTGCCTTAATTGAAGTTATTGCCTTCGGTATTATTTTGATACTGCTTGATTGTGAGTTCCCCTATGAGTTCGTACAAATATATTACATGTCCATTCGTTGTGGTTACCAGTGTAATTATCACGTGCTTATTATGTCTTGTTGCTTTGTTAAGGTTAGTGTGCTTCTTGGTTTTCTTTTCGTGATCCTTATTACGTACTATTTATGGTTGACTTGATGAGTATTCATGTTGGACCACACTTATGGTAATTCCTTGGTATTTGACCGTTGTTGAGCGTTGACTCAAGTTGGGATTCATTTTGTGAAGTTAATCGTTGGAACGATATTGGTTATTGTTGATTCCCTTGCCGGGATGTATTATTTATGATATTGTTTCTCTTGCTGGGATATTATTGTTTCCCTAGCCAGGATGTTATTTCTTATGATATTATTTCCCTTGCCGGGATATTGTTGTTATACTATTGTTCCCTTGCGGGGATTCTTTTGTGATTGGTGTTGATTTGTATATTGGGATCGGGTTGCACGCCGCAATAATATTATATGGGATCAGGTTTGCACTCCACAACAATATTATATAGGATCGGGTTGCACGTGCAATAAGGAGTAATAAGGGTGGACAGGCGGGGTCGGGTTGCACGCAGCAACATCATTATATGATTTGGATCGGGTTGCACGCAGCAACAATACTATATGATTTGGATCGGGTTGCACGCAGCAACATCATTATATGATTTGGATCTGGTTGTACGCCGCAACAGTATTATATGATTGGGATCAGGTTGCACACCGCAACAAGAAAGAATAAAAGTGAATATTGATTCTTATGGTGAGAACGAGAGTAAAAGCATGAGAGATAAATCATGGAGGGTGATGCCGTGAACTTTTTGTTTGCAGTGTTTATTTGTTGTTATCAATTCAAGTGTTTTAACTGTTTAAATTCCTTTACTATTGTGATCCTTTGTGTTGGAATTCATAGTGTTTTCAATACCTCGCCGCATTCTTATATACATATTTCAAATTTCAAAATTTGTCACATTTTTAATTCAATTAGTTATTCAATTACATTCCCTCAAATCTTCTGAAGTTATAATTTACTTAAAAAGGAATTTCTACTAAGTTAATTTATTAAATCCCATATTAAAGGTAATAATTCATTCGATGTTGTATTTTAAATTGAAAATGGTACTTTCTTTATTCAAATGATTTCAAAAAAATAATTTTATCTTTTCTTGATGAATTCCTAATTGGTTTAGAAGTTATGCTCTACTTTATGTTATGTAAATGAGACTCCTGGAACATCTTAATTGCATTAGTTATGGGTCCTACGTACTGAGTAACATGAGAACGTTGTTGTACAAAGTGAGACAAAATATGTGGGAACAAGGTGCCGGGTATGCTAAAGGTTTGGAAGTTGAGGTTATGATATAAGACATCGAGTTCTGAGATGGCTGGGGTTGTGCACCAGAAACGATATGATTGATTGAGTTGACATTGTCTTCCTTACTTGGGTTCATTCTACTTCTTTGTGTTCCAGCTATGTTTGTGTTGATTTATTTGGTTATCTTTCGTTTCCATCCGAGTTTTCTTTTATTATTTTGACTGTTTGTAGATTGATTTATCCCTGTTGTTGATATTATTTCGTTACCTTTATCTTGATATTTGTTATCATATCCTGTTTAATCTGTCTTACCAGTAGGTGTCTTGACTGTTCCTCGTCACTACCCCATCGAGGTTAGTCTTGATACTTACTGGGCACCACTGTGGTGTACTCATACTACACTTTTATTCATTTTAGTATGCAGATCCATGAATTTGATCGGTAGTAGCCGTGCAGGTTGTTGAGGTGGAGACTCAAGGTAAACCTGCTGCAGCGTTCGCAGGCCTCAGAGTCAACTTCACTTGCACTTACTTCCATTTGTTCCTTTTGTTTCGGAACAGTGATGTATTTATTTTGTATAACTACTCTTAGAAAGGCTTATGACATGTACCACCGATTTTGGGAATTATAATTTGTTAACAGTTATTTAAATTAAATATAGCAAATATAACTGTTATCTTAGTTAATGCTAGGCTTACCTAGTTTAGAGACTAGGTGCCATCACGACTCCTTTGGAGGGATTTTGTGTCGTGACAATATGATGTATCAATAATTAACAACTGAGATCGAGATATGATATGAATGCATGAATATGACTGAGTACAAAATACCAGTGGAATCAGTGAGATGACAATAAGAAACGACCACTATGGGTCCCAAGAATATCGACTTAAAGCCTAAACATTATCTAGCGTGATTAACAGCTCAATTACTTTATTACATGGTGAAAAAATAGATATCAACAAAATAGGATCACTATACAATACCATAGAAACAACGGAGTCACAATTCATAGGGTGCACGCCCGTCACCTAACATGTGAGTCACCTCAATACCAATCATACAACACGTAATTCGGGGTTTCATACCCTCAACACTAAGTTTAGAAGAGTTACTTACCTCGAACAAGCCAATTCCATACCAAGCAAGCCAAGCGATGCTCCGAAAATGCCATATCGCGCGTACCGACCTATGAATGGCTCAAAACTAGCCGAAAGCAACTCAAATACATCAAATAAATTCCAAGGAAATAATTTCAAATGATAAAGAATAAATCCTTAGACAAAACCCAAAATCGACTAAAAATCACACCCGGATCCCCGCCTCGAAATCCGATAAAAGTCATGAAATATGAACACCCATTCACTCACGAGTCCAACCATACTGGATTCACTCAAATCCGACTCTAAAGCGATGTTCAAACTCGAAAATTCACTCTATGAGACTTTCGGCTAAAACTCCCAATTTTCATCTCAAAATACTAATTAAATGATAAAAATAATGATATATGCATGTATATTAACCAAATCCGAGTTAGAATCATATACCCCAATGAATTTCTTGAAAAACTCACGAAAATCGTCACAAACCGAGCTCCCAAAGTCCAAAATGTGAAATAATACTCTAAAACTCGTTTATATAGTTCCAAATCTGCCTTCCAAAGTGCTGACCGCACATTTTTAAGTGTGGTCGAACATCCCAGGTATTGCAGCCACACTTCAACAAATTTTGCCCTATCAAGCTTTGGTAAAATGGCCATAACATTCTGTACAAATGTTCAAATGGTGATTCTTTCTCTTTCTAGAAACTACACACAAAGAGCTACAACTTTAGCTTTTGAATCAACTCCAAATTCCTAGTAGATCAAAAGATATAAGGTTCTGAAGTCGGACGAGTGAATCTGACAAATCACATTTTTGCGGTCGCGAGAAGAAATCTTCAGACCGCACAATTTCGACTGCGTTCCACACATCTTCAAGTGCGGTCTGCACAATTAAATTTCCTTCTGCCACAGCACTTTGGGTATGTGCGGTCGCACTTCTGCCCTAAAAAATATGCGTTCCGCATTTCAACTATCCTATAACATCACCAGAAGTGCCGAAATGCCCAAGCTCATTCAAAGCTCACTCTAGAGCTCATCCGATCCACTCGTGATCCCTCTCAAATATACGAACAAGTCCCGTAATATAATACGGACTTACTCGAGATCTCAAATAATACCTAACAAGGATAAAACATGAATTGCACATCGATTCAAGCATAAGAACTTATGAACTTCTATCCACATTCGATGTCGAAACCTATCAAAACACGTCCAATTGACCTCAAATTTTACACACAAGTCATAAATGACATAATGGAGCTATTCTAATTTCCAGTATTGGACTTTGATCGCGATAGAAAAAAGTCAACTCCCAGATCAAACTTTCAAACTTAAATTTCCATTTTTAGCCATTTCAAGCCTAATTAAACTACGGACTTCCAAATAATTTTTCGAACACACTCCTAAGTCCAAAATCACCATACTGAGCTATTGGAACCATCAAAAATCCAATCCTAAGTCAATTACTAAAAAGTCAAACTTGATCAACTCTTTCGAATTTAAAACTTTCTAGTTGAGAATCATTCTTCCAAATCAACTCGAATAACCTAAAAACTAAAACCGAAGATTCACATAAGTCATAATACATCATACGGAGCTATTCATGCCCTCAAACCATCGAGCAAAGTGCAAATGCTCAAAACGACCAATCGGGTCGTTACACTTGTGACACCAATTCGTGGATAGTTATTGAAATTTCGCATTTTTGCCTCTTATTTATATGATAATTTTTATTTTGGGCAGTGGCAGACCTAAATTTTATACAAGAGAGTTCACACATATATTGAAATCCTTAAAAATATTCGACGGTAAAAAGGATATTGAGTTATCAAACAAACATGATTTATATATATATAGCAGGTAAGTCATTCTGGATTGGGCTAAAAATTTTCTGTTAATTTTAACAGGTTATCATATATGGGATCTAAATCGTTCATGAAAGAGCGATTTCTTTTATTTTCTCTATCTTTTCTTTTAAGGTGCTTATCTCACTTGTTAGTACTTCTACTTGATGTGTTGTTTTTTCTATTAATTTCGTTGTTAGTATTTCTAGTTCTTTAGGTTTTTCTGTAATAATTTTAATTAATTCTCTATCTTATTTTTTGTAGGTATTTTTTTCTATGTTAAACTTATTGTTCATGAATTGTATTTTTCTGTCTATTTCTAGTTTTTGCGATTTTAAGAAATCAAAATTTTGTTCTGATTTTTCTAAAGTCTTTCTTTGTTTAGTTTGTAATGCTTTTACTATTTCTAGTATTCTTAGTATGTTTTTATTATTTTCTTGAGATTTTTCACCAATGTTAATTATTAGATCTACCAAAGTATTATTTTGTTTATCATCTGTGTGCAATATATGTTCTCCACTACTAAAATTGTACTTTATTATCGAATTATCTTTTAGTATTCTATACTTCTTTTCTGGATATATTTTTAAATCCAAATGTTCTAGGTTCTTTAATTTATCTAATTTGTTTATCCTAATGGTATCCAAATGTTTTTGCTCTTAAAAAATTTTATTCTTTGATTTTCTAAATATATCTCTCCCTCGATATATTCTATTTCCACTCTAAAGCTAATATGATTTATGTACTAATACTATGTTTTACTATATAACTTGGTTCTCTATTGATTTTTAGATCTGATTTTTCTATTTGTTTAGCTAATTTCAAAGTTGTTATTAATAAATTCTTGACTTTCAATAAAATTTTCTTTAATTCTTCTTTTCTCTATAATTCTCTACCTAAAATCCAATAATTAAAAGCTATTTGTTTAGTTAAA
>MU734383.1:10938-21616 GCA_026770625.1 Nicotiana glauca | reverse complement strand
ACAAGTTATTATAACTTCGGAAAATTTTACAAACTTTTACTGCAACAAACATAAGTTTGATTTATATTATAATACTAAACTCTATTTATTTATTTATTTTAATTTAATTTGCACTAGCTGTTTTAAAAATAGAAAAAAGGTAAGCTAAAATAATAATTTCATATAGAAAGTTCCATAACTACGGAAAAAGACTAAAATAAATTAAACAATAAATGAAGATTAAGTAGGCGTTTGGATCTGAATTCCATTTTTTTTTTTCAAATTTAGAATTTCACTAAAATTTGAATTGAAAATGAAGTTGTGTTTGGTTATAATTTTTGCAACATATTTAAATATCTTTTTTTCAACATATTTTACAATTAAAAACTAGCAACATTTTCATTTTCAATTGAAAAATCGGTTCTCACCAGTTTTTCAAATTTGAAAATATATTTTTTAGTGAGATTGCAAAATTAATAAAATTTTGATAATCAAATATTATTTTCGAAAAAACAAAAATTGAGAAAGGAAAAATTTTCTTATGTCCAAACCGGCTCTAAGAAGAAGTGTTGACAATGAGGAGGGCCAGATAAGCTTCAGAATTTTGAAAAAGTGAAGAAAATAGGCAAATAGTGCTGGAGCTTAGGTTCGAACAAGCAACCATGATCAGAAGTTAAACCTGCCTGAACCGTCCGAACAAGGCACAATTTTGGCTAGGAGAGTTCTATTGCTTTATATTTATACCGATGCTTTTCTTCAAAAAATACTTTTCATAAAAAAATAGAAAAAAATATTTACGAAGCGGGTTCAATTGAACCCCTCTTGAATCAATATGGATCTGCTCCTGATTTTGGGTTATACATATATTGGTTGATTTACCTAGCGAGTTAGGTTATGTACCATCATGACCTGGTGAGATTTGGGTCGTAATAATATGCATGTTTTCTAAAAAACTGGTCTCACCTTTTTTAAAGAGGTCAATAAAGGGCAGCCTATTTTTAGGGCTCAAACCCGTGACCCCTGATCACATGACAGTAATTTTACAGTTACGCTAAGACTCCATTTCTCTTGAAAGAGGTCAATGAGACTTATTTACTTTGTCTAAGTACGTTGACACGGGCTACCACCGAGCTGGGAGTTACTTCTCCTTTCTTCATTTCTAGCAAACCCAGTATTGTTATCTGATGGTGGCATCGATATCATTGTATATTCTTTTGCATAAACAGGCTCCATTGATACAATGTGGAAGTTATAAATTAATGTATATTGGGTAGTAGTATTACATTGGATCCCTTGTTGGGACATGTTAAACTATATTATCAATTGCATGACCGTGTGATAATGTTCAAATCCCTTCTTCAAAGAGTAAGTGTAGACGGTCATATGCATTATAATTTATTCAATTACGAGTCCGAGCGAATCTCACATAGAATAATATCAAAGCGATTAGACAAATTAAAGAATTATCGTTTTTATGCTAAGCCAAATACTTATAAGGGTTTAGAGAAATTATTAATTATGGCTAATACAACAGTGTAAACTAACCTAGAAAGCAAGTAATTAAAATGATCAATAGCTACAAGCATGGATACAAGTGAAATCACTCTTAAGTAATGATCCAATATATTTTATAATATCACTAGTAAGTGCGAGTTTATGTTAATTATACTCGGAAAATAATTCTATATTAGCTTCTTCCGAAAACTAACAAAACTTTCTAATTGAATTATCCCTAAATTAACTAAAATAGTTAAGTACCCCTGCATGTGACTACAAGTAGTTCAATTAGTTCAATTCTCTCACTAGGACGAATCTATAAGATGATGGTTTGTGACGACCCAAAGGGGTCATCACCTGTTTTCTCTTTCATTTCTCACTTCTGAGGCCTTGAAAACCTTATTTTTTACTTGCCTCGATTCTCGTGCGCAGTCCGGGCGCGTAGCTGGAAAGATTACATGTTAAATTCTGTGAAAAATTTCAAAATATGGTTTTAAAATAATTAAAGTTGACTTCGGTCAATATTTTTGGTAAACGGATCCGGACTCATGATTTGACGGTCCCTGAGGATCCGTAGAAAAATATGGGACTCGGGCATGTGCCCGGACTCGAAATCCGAGGTCTAGAGTCCGAGAAAAGAATTTTTCTGTGAAATTATTTTTCTGAAATTATTAAGAAAAATGAAAATAAAAATTGATTAAAAGACTATGGTATCGGGCTCGTATTTTAGTTCTGATGCCCGGAACAAGTCTTATATATGTGTTAAGCACTTTCTGTAAAGTTTGGTCGAAATCGGACGTCGTTTGACGTGTTTCGGACCTAAATATCTAAAATTTGAAGTTTATGAAATTTGATGAAAAAAATGTTAATTTTGAGGTTTGATTCCTCGTTTATGATGTTATTTTGGTGATTTGATTACACGGTTAAGTTCGTAGGATATAGTTGAGTTAGTGTGTGTGATTGGTTAGGAGCCCCGAGGGCTCGGGAGTGTTTTCGGAGGTGTTCGGGGTAGTTTTGGACTTAGGGAGTTAGCAGATTTTCCGCAATTTTTACACAGGGATTTTCTTCATCGCGTTCGCATTAGTCCCCTCGCGTTAGCGTAGCTCTGTGTCTTCCCCCCTTCGCGTTCGCGTCTTGAACCTCGCGAACACGTAAGCCAAATTCAGGGCCCCAGTAATTCCCTTCTTCGCGTTCGCGTTCTGGCCATCGCGATCGCGATGGTTTGCTGTTTCCTCCATCGCGTTCGCATCTCTTGATACGCATTCGCGTAGGCCAACCTTGGACCCCAGCAATTTTACTCTTTGCGTTCGCAGCCCTCACTCGCGAACGCGACCCTTATGTCGCGAACGCATAGAACAAATTCGTCCAGTGATTTTTAAAGTCTAAAAACATACCCATTACGGGATTATTCTCATTCTTTCATAAAACTTGTCTTCTCCAAGCTCTAGGGGCGATTTTTGAAGCTCTTCTTCACCAAAGTCTTTGGGTAAGTAATTTTCCACCTAATTCCTTTACTCTTCTTCATTAATTATAAAACCCTAGACCTAAATCATAAAATCAAAGTAGAAATTAAGGGTTTTGGGTAGAGTTAGGGTTTTGAGAATTTTGGATGATTTAACCTCAATTTGGGGTCGAATCTTAAAATAAATTGCATATTTGAACTCGTGGGGTTATGGGTAATTGGCTTTTGGTCCGAGCCTCGTGTTTGGACCATGTGGGCCCAGTGTCGAATTTTGATATTTTTGGAAGAATACTAGGAAATTCATATCTAGGCTATGGGATGTTGCCAATGATATTATTGAATTAATTATGCCTAGACATCATTGTTTCGGAGTCGAATTGTAGAGGAAAGGCGGTATTTGAGGATTGATTGCTATTCTTTGGATCGAGGTAAGTGTTTGATCTAACTTTGGCTTAAAGTAATAGGATTAGAGTATTATTTGCTAATTGCTAAATGTTGAGTACGGTGTATAGGCATGGTGACGAGTATCTATACACCGGTGTCTAGCATGACCGTGAGTCCTTATTTGTGCTTATTTGGGATTCGATAGTGACTCTTCCCTATTAATTGATGGTTTCTATATGATATGAAGAGAATGAGAAGGAAATATGATTTGTAAACTCCTTGGAGTGTTGGCTCAATTTTTGACTTGATTATAAAATAAGAAATGAACGTAATACAAAAAGATGTAATTATTCCCTTGCTGGGATTTAGCTGTTTTGCTTTTTCTTTCTTGCCGGGATTTAGCTGTTTTGCTTTGTTCTCCCTTGCCGAGATATTCAATGTTGTTTGTCTATCACCTCGCCCCGTTTGGTTGTGATTGTTGTTTGGGTGAGGAAGAGTGATTATGCACGAAGGGTCATTCCATGCCATGTTTTGATTATTATTGCACGAAGGAACATTCCGTGCCATGTTTTGATTATTATTGCACGAAGGAACATTCCGTGCCATGTTTTGATTATTATTGCACGAAGGAACATTCCGTGCCATGTTTTGATTATTATTCGCACAAAGGAACATTCCGTGCCATGTTTGATTATTACTGCACGAAGGAACATTCTATGCCATGTTTGATTATTATTGCACGAAGGAACATTCCGTGCCATATTTTGATTATATTTGCACGAAGGATCATTCCGTGTCATGTTTGATTATATTTGCACGAAGGATCATTCCGTGCCATGTTTGATTATTATTGCACGAAGGAACATTCCGTGCCATGTTTGATTATATTTGCACGAAGGGACATTCCGTCCCATGTTTTGATTATTAAATCACGAAGGGACATTCTGTACCATGTTTGATTTATTACTCTCGTTGATTTTGTAGTTGCATTGTTTCATTGCTTATTTATTTACCTTGTATTCTAAACTGCTACAGCCCCTCCAACATGCTCCCCTTCCTCGTGACTTGTTAAATTTTTGTATTCCCTTCTAATGCGTATATGTATATATTCGAACTGCACAGGTTTATTTGGTAGCCCGGTCTAGCCTCGTCACTACTTCGCCGGGGTTAGGCCAGGCACTTACCAGCACATGGGGTCGGTTGTGCTGATGCTACACTCTGTGCATCTTTTTGCACAGATCCAGGTGTTGGAGCAACATTTGAGTAGCAGTAGCATTCTGGGAGCGAGAGCTAGGGACATTCGAGGTAGCCTTGCTGACGTTCGCAGGCACGGAGTCCTTTCTATTTTATTCAGTTTGTTATCGTTGTACTATAGCAGACAGTTTTATGTTTCATTCTAACCTTGTATTTAGTATTCTCTAGACGTTCGTGAGTATTGTGACACCAGTCTTGGGTAGAGGGTTGTTAAACTTTCGCATTTCTTTTAGTAAATTTTATTTGATATTTTTGCTTTATTGTTAAACGCTTCATTATTGTTAATACTGTTGAAGTTCGCTAAAAGAGGTTGATAATTGGCTTGCCTAGCTCCTATTAGTAGGCGCCATCACGACTCCCGAGGGTGGAAAAATTCGGGTCGTGACATGATTAATGCTTTAAATTCTTGTTAATTAATTTTTCTAACCCCGAGTTTGCATTTTTCAAGTCTAACTGAAGTAAATGGGCGAGTCCTAAGGTTAGATAATCCCTTAAGAAATATTAAAGAACATGAATAATTAAAGAAACAATGATCTCACTTCATTAAGAATAAAAATCATTCAATATTTAAACATAACAAGAGATTTCATATAAACTTTAATAATAAATATTTTCAATAAATAAGATTTAGTTGAAACAAAATACTACTCACTTAGATATTCAATACATAAAAATAATGAAGAAATGAGTAAAAGATTGAGAAATTTCTCATTCAAAGTCTTCAAATATTCAATCCCCGAGTGTGGTATAAGATTACTAGCTCCAAAGCTTATATTTTCTGCCAAAGATGATCTTCCAAGTGAGCTAGTCGAGTTTTATGTGAGTAGAAGATCAAAATAATATAAAAGGTCGATTCTATCCAGATCTGAAGCCCGTTGTTTACATTTGCGAAGAACGGTTCGTATTGCGAATTTTGACTTTGATGTTAACTATCAAAATTGTGATAAAAAGATTCACATTTGCTAACTTTGACTTCTTCTCTGACCTTCACAATTGTGGTCCAGGGGATTGCATTTGTGAATATGACCGGTCTGGTTGACTTCGCATTTGCGACACCTGAGGGCTATTTTTCTAGATTTCTTCCATTCAACCCTTTTTTGCTCGATTCTACTTCGTTTGATCTTTATTATATTCATGACCCATTGTATCTTAAATATAACTGCACATACCATAAATAATCTCATATGATAAATAAAGGATACAAAAACAAAAATAAAGAGACTAGATTGGTAAAATCACCATATCACTGTACAGACCCCACCCCCACCCCCAACCCCACGCCCAATGCATGTTTTTTATGGTAAAAGAACGCCTAAATGTTCTTATATGTTATTTTTGGGAAGAATACATTGATGACCCCTTAAAATTGTCCACACTTTTCACTTAGACACTCCATATTAAGTTTGTTTGATTTGAATACTTTAATCGGGCATTAACTGTGTCATTTAGACACAATTTTGATGGGCAACTAAACACAAAAATACGTGTAATTCACACGCTAGGGTGATGAATAAGATAGAGACATGCGAAATTAACTCAAACAAACAAAAAAGTTTTGAAAAAAGAAAAAATTACCCCACCCTCTTTCGTCATCTTCCTTATGACCCCCTCCCATTCGTCTTTCTTCTGTGTGACGACCCGACCCGTCGTCTCCTGAGTTACCACTTCATTTTTCCTATTTTTAGCTTCTTATTGCTTCATTATCCGTATCTTGTGTGATCGAGTTGATTTGGAGTCGTTTTGGTAAAAAATGAGACACTTAGTCTCTTTTAAGAAGGCTTAAGTTGAAAAAGTCAACCGGATGTTGGCTTATGGGTTATAGGGCTCGGATGTGAATTCTGATGGTTCGGTTAGCTCCGGGAGGTAATTTGTGACTTAGGAGTATGATCAGAAGTAATTTTGGAGGTCCGGTGTAGAATTAGGCTTGAATTGGCGAAGTTAGTATTTGGCGAATTCCGGTTGATAGGTGAGATTTTGATTTGAGGGTCGGAATGGAATTTCGAGAGTTGTTGTAGCTTCGTTAGGTGATTTGAGATATGGGTGCAAAATTTCAGGTCATTTGGACGTGATTTGGTTGGGTTTTTGATCAAAAACGTGTTTCGGAAGATTATTGAAACTTAGGCTTGAATCCGATGTGTTTTGAGAGATTTGATGTTGTTTGAAGTTTTTTGATGATTGGAACAAGTTTGAATAAGGTTTTAGGAAGTGTTGGTACAATTGGTTTGAAGTCCCGAAAATTTGGGTGAGTTCCGGGTAGGTTCCGGGATGTTTTAGGCCAAAAATCATAGCTGTAGCAGGTCTAGAAGAGTTGCAGGCCTCGGAACCCACCGCAGCAGACTGCACAAAAAGAAGTGCATGCGCGGTGAGTGCTGTGCGGACCGCACAAAAGCATGTGCGGCCGCGATAAGCATCGCGCAGACCGCACAAAAAGGGGCGCGGCCGTGGTGAAGAACCTGCCCGCTGGTCATACTTCGGAAGCCCATATCTTTTGAGATACAAGGTATTTTGAGATAATTTAAAAACAAAAGTTGTAGCCCTTCGCTTCTAGTTTCCGGAAAAGTAAAGATATCAATTTGGACATCGGTAGAGAACGTTAAGGCCAAAATACTGAAGCCTATCACTGCAGTCAAAAGTTGGCGCGACCGCGTTCGTTTTAGCGCGGACCGCACTTGTTTTGCGCGGACCGCGGTCATTTTTGCACGGCCGCGGAGGTGAAAATCTAGGAGTTACTCTATAAATACGAGATTTTGGATTTTATTTGATATTTTACCCGCGAGAGCTCGAATTTTGGCGATTTTTCGAAGGTTTTTCAAGAAATTCATCGGGATAAGTGATTCTAACTCAGATTTGGCTAGATTACATGAATATATCATTGAATTCATCATTTAATTTATGATTTGGGATGGAATTTGGAAAGAAAAATGTGGAATCTTTCAAAAACATAAAATGATGATTTGAAGGACCAAATGGTGTCGGAATTGGATAAATTTTGTATGGTTAGACTCGTGAGAGTATAAGAATTCTAGTTTTGTAAATTTTGTCAAATTCCGAGATGTGGGCTCGGGGGTCGGGTTTGACCAATTTTGGGAATTTCGTGGTAATTTGATTGTTTTCAAGTGGGCTTTATTCCCTTAACATATTATGACGTATTCATCCTGATTTTGGATAGATTCGACGCATGTGGAGACCAATTCGAGGGGCAAAGGCGTCGCGAGTTAAAGAAATAGCCGGTTCGAGGTAAGTAATTTTTGTAAATGACATCCTGAGGGGTTGAAACCCCGGATTTGCACACCATAGTGCTGTATTTAAGTGACTTGCACGCCGGATAGCGAGTGTGGGGTAGAGCACCGTTGGTGATTGTGACTTGGTCCGTCCCGATTGATGAAATTACTGCGTATTTAACTCAAACTACTTGTTATCATCATAATTTAGGCTGATTGCCATATTTGGGCTTCGTGGAAATTATTTGAACCCTTCGGGGATTGTTGTCGATAATTCCTCACTGATTTAAATATATATTTGAACTCAGTCATGTATTTTCCACTGTTTTAAAAGCTCAGCCAAGTTATTATGCCTTAAACACTCGGAATGATATTACTAAAAATAGTTTTGGGCTAAGCATCATGTTTTATTGTTGCCCGAGTGGCTTATGTAATTATGTTGATTGAGCAAGGCCGAGGGCCTGTATTGTGAGGATATATGGATCGGGTTGTATGCCGTAGCGGTTACTATATGATATTATTCTGAGAGTGAGTCTGAGGGGCTGATACTCTTCTGAGTTACTGATACTGAGCCCGAGGGACAGATTTCTAGTTGTCATTTTGATACTGAGCCCGAGGGGAAGATTTATACTTATTATTTTGATATTGAGGCCGAGAGCCTGGTTGATTATATTGATATTGAGGCCGAGAGCCTGGTTGATGCCACGAGATGTCTTGATATTGCGCTTGGGCTGTAGGAGCCCCTCCGGAGTCTGTACACACCCCCAGTGAGCGCCGTCGACGAAAAATAAATGGATGGCTCGAGCTGCATGCCGTAGTGGGTACCAGAGTGTACCGTCATATGCATTGCATCGCACTCATCTTTTATGCTACTTCTTGCAATAATTACCTGATATCCTGGCGTTATCTGTTAACGGAGTGTTGTGTCCGAGGGGCTGACTTATGTGCTTATTCGCACTACTTGTTTTGCATTCATTTGCTTAACTGTTGGAAAAAGACATTTTCAAAAGAGGTTTTAAACTGAGCTAAGATATTTCTAAAGATTTCACAGTTTCACTGTTTTTCTCAAAGGGTTTACACTGCTCCTATATAGCATGATGGCTTGCTTTACGTGATTTCTTACTGCTCAGTTGTTATTTACCCTTATTACTCACTGAGTTGGAGTACTCACTTTATTCCCCGCACCTCGTGTGCAGTTGCAGGTATTTATTCACCCTGCAGTGAGTATAGGCTATTTGGAGGCAGAGTTGTAAGAGCTTAGCGAGGTGACTGCCAGCGTTCGCAGCACCTTTCATCCTTATAGATGCTCGTGACTTGTCACCCCGTTTTGGGCTGTGTCGGGATGGTTTCCCTTATTGTATCCGCACATTATGGTTATTAAATCATGTTTAGAACTATTTATGTTAAGCAACTTCTTCAAAAGGAGTTTTGTGTTAGTCTGGCTGGCCTTGTCTTCACGAAAGGCGCCATTATGATCAGGTTTGGGAATTGGGTAGTGACAAGTTGGTATCATAGCCTAGGTTACTAGGTCTTGCGAGTCATGAGCAGGTTTAGTAGAGTCTCGCGGTTTGGTACGGAGACGTCTGTATTTATCCTCGAGAGGCTGCAGAACCTTTAGGAAAACTTCACATTCTTGAATTCTTATCCTGCGTCCTTGATTCAGCTTGAAAAATTAATTCTTACAATTCCTTCCACATGTTTGTATGCGTGAACGAGCGCTCAGTATTAGATGTGCCTTGATGACTTGTAATTCCCCAATCGAAGGGGGAGACGTGATCTCTGTGAGTTTGATGTTAGGCCAATCTGGAGGACTTGAGGCCGGATCTTTGCCTATGGCTCGAGCACCGAGGTGCTGATGGTGCGAGCAAGTGTTTTGAACTTATATGTGAGGTATTGTCCCTATTAGTGGGAATGATGGTTGGATAGCTAAGCAATGAGTATGTTAGTACTGCGAGATGTATCTATATGACTTGGAAGTGATGAGGAAGGGCTGTAGGATGATGGATGAACTATTAAGTGTTTGATTTTCATTGTGATTGGATGTGTAGCCCCGAGTTATGGGCGCGTGAAGAATATTTTCATGTCTCCTATTTGGAGTGAAGTAAATTTCATATTACGGTATGAGTTTTGACTCAGGAAGATTAAGTGACTGTGTAATGTGTATGACAGTGGAAGGTATATAAAATGTTAATTGGAGGAAAAGCAAGTGGGTTATCTCCTGCGGAGTATTCTAAGGTGGTGTGACCCTTATGTTGTCTATTAGAAGATCTCATTTAGAAGTGAAGAATATGCGTTGAAATCTAAATTGGGCTGCCTAGAGAGTGAGCTTAACTGTTGTGTGAGTGAATGCAAGAATTGCAGAAGAGTTAAAATTCCAGATTATTTGTGTTTCCACAAGCTTATGAAAGATCGAGTTCAATCTCACTATGGTATTACGGAAACAATAGAGTATATGCGTTATGATTTATTGAGTGTGTTTTGATCTATGGCTTTGAGCCAAGTTGGGGAGTTTGCTATTAATTAAGTTGATTGCGCGGTTAGGTACTATATTGATTCTGGTTTGAGGCGTGTTGGTGAGTCAGTTATGGCTTACGGAGATAAAGGTCTACCAGACGGTGGCCAGGCTCATTTTTATGCTATTCTAGGAAGGATAGATGCTATTACTTCAGATGCTATTGTAGACAATAAATTTGGTTCGAGAAAATAAAATCAAGACTGAAAATATTGCAACAATCGTAGTATTTGATTTCAAATATTTGAGTGTTACAATCTCTATGATTCCTCTGATTCTACTTTTCTAGTATAAATTCAAGGGCCTTTGAGCTTGATCTTGAATCTATGTTTGTTGCCACGAACGATGATCTTGTTCTTGAGCTTGAGC
>MU734382.1:15640-25784 GCA_026770625.1 Nicotiana glauca | reverse complement strand
TTTTAAAGAGAAATTCCCCCCCGTTTTCCCCTATTTTTTGTTGAGTTCAATCTTCAATTTATCTATAATTTCTGCAATATACGTCTTCTTCTTCTTCGAGTTTCAATATGAAATTAAATCAAAATCAAGTCTAATCTTCACCAAAACCTCTCAAAATTGAGATATAAACTCCAAACCATAAACCCAATTGTTTGCAACAACACCCAATCCAAACAAATAATAATTTTTGAAAATCCAAATTCGAATTCAAAGCTTCAAAGCTTTTTAATGGTTATCAATGGTGGAATTGTTGATCTCTTTTCCTTTGCTTTACATTACTGAAATTGGGGATTGAGATATAGAGAGAGATGTAGAGAGAATTCTCAATTCTTTGCAACAACATCCAATTCAAACAAATAATATTTTTTGAAAACCCAAATTCGAATTCAAACCTTCAAAACTTTTCAATGGTGGTCAATGGTGGAATCGTGGGTGGGTGCAAGATACGTGAGGAAGGGGGATGAGATGTGAAGAGAGAAATGTGAGGGAGTGGAAGATATGTTAGAGTAATTTTAGGACACTAATTATTATCATTAATTTCCTTAACATGTACATAAATGGTAATTGTGTATATAAAATATAATTATAGTAAAACTTGAGCAGTGAGGGTAATATAGTTTCATATAGTGTATAGGAATGTAAAAATCTCTTTTTTAAAAGGGTATTTATTTATAATAAATAAGGTATCAACATTTGTTATAGTAAGTAAAATGGAATTTTTACCTCTTATAGCAAAGGTTAACACCTTATTTATTTTAAATAAATACCATTTAAAAAATTATATTATATAGATACCTTTTAATATTTATAGCAAAATATCTATTTTTGGTTACCTCCTACCCCTAAGCCACTAAATACGCTATTCAATTACACTGTTTTCTTTATCTCTTTAATTTGATACATGCCATTCTCTTCCCCTACACGATGCTCAATCTCAAAAGGGCACAGATTACTTTCTCTCTCAGTGAGGTAGCGATGGACCGCCAAAAGGGCACCGAAGATTTGGCTGAGATTGGCAATTGAGTCATTCGACAGCGAATCGTTTACTATTTTGTGCTTGGACTTGGGTGGCCAATGGTGGCTACTGCGACTGAGGCGTGGCAGTTGCGGCGATATCTACCGGTTTACTCATCGTCGATTTAGAAGTAGAGAATCAGATTATTGAGAATGGACCAAGCAGTGTTATAATTTATGCAACCGAAATTGAATCCAAAGGAGATGAAGCCTCCGATCAACGGCGGCGTGGGAACAGTGAGATTTAGGGTTTTTAGTCGACAACGGATTCGTCGAAAATTAGGGTTTTTTCTTGAACAAAGACGACGGAGTTTGGGGCTGAGAAACTTGGTTTTCTGTTAATATATTTCAATGTTTTTTCAACGTATCACGTTGTATTTTCATGTGTTTTATTGTATTCATTGTCCTTTTTTTCATTGTAGTTCAATGCATCTCGCTATATTCCATGTATTTTATTGTATTCACTATCTTTTTTTCCATTGTATATCAATGTATCCCGTTATATTCTATGTATTTCATTGTATTCACTGTCTGTATATATGCCATGAATGTATTCATATGTTTTTTTAATTAATATAATTTATGTATTCAGATGTATTATATAATTTCTCTGAAGATTGCTATATTTTTGGGTATTTTTCGGTTTAGAGTCTTTTTTATATCTGGAAATACAATTTTTTTGTGTTATAATTGAGTTTGTTGAGTTATATTAGGAGTCTATTATGTTAATTGATTCACTTTCCATTTAAAAACAGTGTAATCCCATGTTTCGCGGCATGAATACAGTCGAATATAGTTGAATACAATAATCTGTCTAGCTGTAATCCCATGTTTCACGCTATAAATATAGTCGAATACACTCGAATACAACAACTGATTAGCTGGACTTCCCTGATTCACGCTTATTTTTGCTACTGTATTCATGAATACAATAGCTTAAATACATCAAATACATCTTATAACAATAAAAAAAGGTATTTACAATCCGTAATATAACAAATGGTATCTATAGATAGCTAATTACCACTAAAGAAAGTGTTTTATGAAAATTTCTCAATCCTATACACTATTGGAAATTTTTTTACCTTAAATGTTCATGTTTAGTAAATTACCCTACCTACACAAGTTTTGTTTACAAAATATATACATTCCACCTTAAAAGGCTACAAATCCATTATTATGGACTTCAATTAAGGGATTTAGTTACACCCCTTTCCCTTTTTTTTCTCCTCTCTTCTCTCTTCTCTCTTCTCTCTAGATTTTGTCTTTCTCCTTCATTTTCTCGAATTCCTACAATACAAATTAAAAGTCAGATACTTTCATACAATACCAAACAGAATGCAAATAATTTTCACTCTTTTTAGCAGTCAAATATAAATTCTAGATTCACCTCTTCACAATAGTGCACCATCCTCTCCTCTGCCAATATGGCAATATATTATGATGACCCAAAAGGTCATCACTTATTTTTAAAGTGAAATTTTACGTTCTGAGGCCTTAAAAAGCTCTCTTAGCATCATCCGAACGCTTAGCCGAAAAGCTTATATGTGAAAATCTGTGAAAAATGATACATTTTGACTATAAAATGAATTAATTTGACTTCGGTCAATGTTTTAGGTAAACGGATCTGGACCCATGATTTGATGGTCCCGGAGGGTCCATAGAAAAATATGGGACTTGGGCGTATGCCCGGAATAGAATTCCGAGGTCCCAAGCCCGAGAAATAAATTTTTAAAGAAAATTATTTTCTGAAATTATTTAAAAGGTTTGGAAATGAATTTTTATTAGAATATGTTGGTATCAGACCCGTATTTTGGTCCGGTGTCCAGTACATGTCTTATATATGATTTAAGATGATTCTGTGAAGTTCGGTAAGAAACAGAATCAGTTTGATGTGATTCGGACCTTAAATGCAAATTTGATGTTTAAATAAGTTTTGAGAAATTTCATTGATCTTGAGGTTTAATTCGATGTTCATGATGTTATTTTGGTGATTTTATATCACGAATAAGTCTGTAGAATATTTTTGAGGTTGTGTGTATATTTGGTTTGGAGCCCCGAGGGCTCGGGTGAATTTTGGATAGGCCACGGGGTGCATTTTGAACTTAAAAAATTGCAAAATTTCAGTTGTGCATAGCAGGCCTGCAGGCTTCGCAGGAGGCCTAGGCCAGCTCCTTCTCGCAAATGCAAGGACATTCATCGCAAATGCGATGCTCATGCAGTCGCAAATGAGACCTTTTATTCGCAAATGCGAAGCTTCCCAGGTTGGCCAGTGATTGCAAATGCGATGCCTGCCTTCGCAATTCCCAGCTTGCAATTGCAAGCTTCCCATCGCAATTCCCAAGCCAACAGAGGTCGGGGTTCACAATTCCCACATCTGAGACCTGCAACTTTTATACTTAGCCGAATTTTTAACCCATTTTCATATCCTCTCAAAACATAAACACACTTAGGCAATTTTTCAAAGGTTTCTTCTTCTCCAAATCAATTGTAAGTCATTTTTAACTAACTTTCTTCAATTCTTAACATCTTTTAACATGATTTCAACTTCAAATCAATGATTTTCATGGAGAAATTGAGTGTTTTGGGTAGAACCTAGGTTTTTCAAAAAATTGGAGATTTGGACCTCGATTTGAGGTCCGATTTCAAAATAAAATATTTGAGTTTGTAGGGAAATGGGTGATCGGGTTTTGGTTCGAACCTCGGGTTTTGACCATGTGGGCCCGGGGGCGATTTTTGACTTTTTGGGTAAAAATTTGGAAAATTAATTTTTGTGCATTCGAATTGATTACTTTAACGTTTATTGATTTAATTAAGTAACTTGTGACTAGATACGAACGAATTGGTGGTGGAATCGAGGGCTAAAGCTATAATTGAAGCATGAATTGTGTTCGTGGCATCGAGGTAAGTGTTTGGTCTAACCTTAGCTTGAGGGATTAAGAGTCGAAACCTATTTACTATGTGGTAATTGTTGAGTACGGCGTATAGGCATGGTGACGAATATCTATACGTTGGTTTCTAGCACGCCCGTGAGTCTTTATATTGTGATTATCATGACTTCATTGTATCTTTCATGCCTTAGTGGTGGTTTCTATTTGTTGTATAAAGTTTGTGGAAGGAATTGTGACCTATGAACATTGAGGAGCGTTGACTCAAGTTGTATAACGAATTGTGAAAGTGTAAGTGACAATTGAACCTCTAGAGCATTGGCTCGAGTTGTGAAGCGAATTGTGAAGTAAAAGTGAGAAAGGAGAGAGATCATTATGTTGTTCCCTTGCCGAAATTTATTTGTTGAATTGTTGTTCCCCTGCCGAGATCTTTATTACAATTTCATTTATTCCTTTGCGCTATTATTTGTGATTGTTATTTGGGTGAGGAAGAGAGTTAAAGCACGAAGGGTGATGTAATGCATTGTTTGTTTTGTGAGGAAAGAGTATAAAGCACGAAGGGTGATGCCGTGTATTATTGTGAGGAAAGAGTGTAAAGCACGAAGGGTGATGTAATGCATTGTTTGTTTTGTGAGGAAAGAGTATAAAGCACGAAGGGTGATGCCGTGTATTATTGTGAGGAAAGAGTGTAAAGCACGAAGGGTGATGCTGTGCCGCACGATGTACCATTCTGTGTCGATCTTATTGATTATATAGTGAGGAAAGAGAGTAAAAGAACGGAGGGTGATGCCGTGCACATTTTATTATTATATGATTGCTTTGGTGAGGACAAGAGTAAAAGCACGAAGGGTGATGCCGTGTAATTTATTGATTTCTAATTCTTTGTTGATATCCGAGTTATGTAGTTTCTTTCGCTTATTTGATATCTTTCTACTCGGAATTGTTATCTCCCTCACAGCATGCCCCCCCTCCCATTTTGATTGGTTATTCTGTATTTCTTTTCTGCGGTATATATTTGAACTATACAGGTTTTTGTGGTAGTCTGGTCTAGCCTCGTCACTACCTCGTCGAGGTTAGGCTAGGCACTTACCAACACATAGGGTCGGTTGTGCTGATGCGACACTCTGCACTCTTTTATGCATATCCCAGTGCTGTCGACTTCGGACCGTAGTTTGGAGGCTATCTTCAGTCCACGCAGAGATCCAAGGTAGACCCGCAGGCGCCCTGTCACGACCCAAAATCCACTAAGGGTCGTGGTGGCGCCGGACATTGCTGTCAGGCAAGCCAACCAAACTACTTAATCTAAATCTCATTTTAATACTTTTGAAATCTAGGATTTTCCTTCAAGTTTAGCAATTAAAAGGTAGTTGTCCCAAATCAAATATAAATGATGAACAGTTAATACAAATAATATAAACCATCCCAGAACCCGGTATCACAAGTACATGAGAATCTACTGACGAGAAAATAAAATACAACATCCGTCCGGAATACAGTGGACATGAGTAAATATAGTATACTGGAAGGGACTTCTCTAGCTGCGACCGTCTCGAATAATGCAGCTCACCTAGTCCCCAAATCACCCGTGCTGCTACGCTCAGTAGACCGTTAGAGATACATATACCCGTGCAATAAAAATGCACAGAAGTGTAGTATAAGTACATAAAAAATGTGTACTCAATGAGTATCCCGCCTAATCTCGAAGAAGTAGACTTCAATACTTACTAGAGGTACAATAATAATATACTAAAAGTGTGAGGAAATTAGGGATTTTACATAGCAGTTCTAACTCATAAAGCCGGAAAACATGAAAAACACCTTCAACAAATAATAAAAGATTTTCAAGGTTTACTTTTCATTATCTTATCAATTTAAATCAAGCCACGAAGGGAAATTTCACATTTAAAAATTATCAAGCGACAATATATCATGCCGAGGTCGACAGCCCGCTCTAATAGAAATAAAATGTGCACTTGCCGAGGGTCGACGGCGCGCCTATAGATGCATCTATTACCCCGCTCGCGAACTAACCTGCGATTGGTCAACATAAAATAAACACACACCTTGCTCGTGCATCATGCATGCGACGCAGGTACATGTAGTAATACATGCTCAATAAATTAATCAAGAATTATCAGGGGACATTATCCAAATAAAATAAGTTCTCTTTTAACAATTCGAGAAAAGTAACGATTAATCCCTTTTTTAAATTTATTTACTAATCCGAGGTGATTTAAGCAATCCAAGTCGTCAATAAGTTCATAATTAATCCAAGTATAACATGCTTTAGGGTCCTAACTACCTTGACAATAGCATTATAGTAGCTACGCACGGACTCTCGTCACCTCGTGCGTACGTAGCCCCCACAAATAGGAGCACATAATCAATTATTTCACCTATAGGGACAATTCCCTCTTACAAGGTTAGAAGGAGACTCACCTCGCTCCGAAGATCCATAACCGACATTCCACGCCCTTCCGAAGACTCTAATTGATGCACCACGCTCCAAAACTAGCCAAAGGTTACGCAAATCCATTAATATATGCTCAAATATTCATTACAATCTAATTTATAAAAATTCCTAACCCCAATCGAAAAGTTAACCAAAACGCCCTCGGGCCCACGTGCCCGGAATCCGAGATTTTTCGAAGGTAAAGTTTACCCATAAACTCGCGAACTCAAATATATGATTTTCTCTAAATTCGATACCCAAAATCGTGGTTAAATTCCTACAATATAAGTTCTAGGTCTTTCTACCAAAACCCCCCCAAATTTATACCAATTTCATGCTCAAATCCATACATAATTGATGTACTTAACTCAAAATAGGTGGGGATATCTTAACTTATCGCTGATGACGAAAATCCCCTCTTGAAGCTCCCCAAAATCGCCCATGACAAGTGAAAAATGTGAGAAGAATGGCCAAAATTTGATTTTTTAAACCCCTCTACCTCCAGCTATTTTCACACATGCGGTCCTTTGACCGCTTCTGCGGTTCCGCAGGTGCGGTCCATATACCGCTTCTGCGGTTCCTATAAAGCTCCCCCTTTTTCGCTTCTGCGGCTCACCCTCCGCAGGTGCGGTCCCGCATCTGCGGAAAAATGACCGCATCTGTGGTCCCAACCTAGCTGTCCCGTTCCGCTTTTGTGATTCCTCTACCGCAGGTGCGGTCCCGCTTCTGCAGAACCTTGACCACATCTGCGGTCCCTTTCCTCCTGACTTAAACCCGCACCTGCACCTTCCTAGACGCTTCTGCGGCTCCGCACCTGCGGCCCCTCTTCCAATCTCCAAATTCGATCCGTTAACCATCTGGAATCCACCCGAGGCCCCTGGAACCCCAACCAATTATACCAACCAGTCCCAAAATGCATTACGGACTTGCTCGAGGGCTCAAATCACATCAAACAACGCGAAAATCACGAATTACACCCCAATTCAAGCTTTATGAACTTTAGAACTTCAAACTTCTATTTTCGATGTTTAAACCTATCAAATCACGTCCGATTGACCTCAAATTTTGTGCACAAGTCATATTCGACATTACGGACCTACTCCAACTTCCGAAATCGAATTCCGACCCCGATATCAAAAAGTTCACTTCCGGACAAACTTCTCAAAACCTTCAATTTTCTATCTTTAGCCAAATGACTTCAAAATGACCTACAGACCTCCAAATTCACTTTCGATCGCGCCCCCAACTCCAGAATCACCATACGGAGCTATTCGCAATCTCGGAATCTCAAACGGATATCGATGACACTGAAATGTACTTCAAGCCAAACTTATGAAATTTCTTCTAAAATGCTAACTTCCTCAATAGGCGCCAAAACACTCTTGGGTTATCCAAAACCCGAACCGGGCATACGCCCAAGTCCGAAATCATCATACGAACCTGCTGGAACCTTCAGATCCCGATTCTCAGGTCGTTTACTCAAAATTCCAATCATAGTTCATTCTTTCAACTTTAAGCTTCCGAAACAAGAATTCTCCTCCCAAATCAACTCTGGACTTCCCGCAATTCAATTCCGACCACAAGTACAAGTCACAATACCTGAAATGAAGCTGCTCATGGCCTCAGACTGTTGAACGACGTGCTAGGACTCAAAACGACCGGTCGGGTCGTTACACGTCCGCAGGCCCTGGCGTCTCCTCTATCCTTATTTCTTGTTTCATTTTCCTTATATTCAAAAACAGCGTATTGATATTTTCTTCAAACTTTGTATGTAGTAAAATCTTAGACCGTCTGTGACACTGTGACACCAGGTTTTGGGTGGTTAAGGCTTAAGTATTTGTAATAGATATAGTTTTCATATATTTTATCGTTGTCTTCCGCTTAAATTTGAATTTCCGTTGTTATCACATTATCGCCTTATAATTGTTAAAAAGAAATAATTGGATAATGAGATAAGTAGCTAAAGGATTAGCTTGCCTAGCTTACATTAGTAGGCGCCATTACGACTCCTGAGGGTGAGAAATCCGGATCGTGACATATATTATTGTGTCATTTATTTGGACCGGTGAGTAGATCATATTTTTAATTACTGTTTAAGTAGTTACTTGATAATTTGTAGTACCACACACACAAACCAACTTGTGCAAGACCAAAGGTTTAATGAGCTGAAGTCGATATAAAGAAAAGGTTGAAACTTTATTCCATTTTGCGGTGTTTTTCTCTTTTTTCAGATTTAATTAAACTTATAATATGCTGTGTTGAACTACTCGTGGGACTAAAAAGTTAAAGCTCTTTTCGTCTTTTTTCTTACTATCTGTATCGTTTTTACAGCAGAAACTTAAGAAAAACAGTTCTTGAAGCTAATGAAGGTGTCTTAAATTTAATGTTTCGTGTCCCTTATAGCGAAGAGAAGCTTTGTACAGGCAAAGAGGTAGCGTGGAAGATGCTTGTTGTGAGTTAAAGGGAAAATGGTTTGCTGGTTATTTGTTGCTGAAATGATGATGCTGCTGTTGTACTCTTTTCACACAACATTTTATATACTTTGTATCTCATTATACACAGTAAAAATAAATTTCATACAACTAATTACATATTATACAATTTATCTACAATTAATTTATAATTTTCATACATTATTTCTACCAAATTAAATACAACTACAATAACATACAACTTAAATACAATATTTATGCAAAATTTATACAATATGTCTTTTGTATATTTTGTATCTGATTTATACATAGTAAAAACAAATTTCATACAACTAATTATATATTATACAACTTATCTGCAATTTTCATACATTATTTCTACTCAGTTATATACAATTATAATATAATACCACTTAATTACAATTTTTATATAAATTTTATACAATATGTCTTTTGTATATTTTGTATCTAATTTATACATAGTAAAAATAAATTTCATACAACTAATTATATATTATACAATTTATCTATAACTTTCACACATTATTTCTACCCAGTTAAATACAACTACAATAACATACAACTTAAATACAAACTATATATAATATGTCTTTTGTATATTTTGTATCTGATTTATACATAGTAAAAACAAATTCCATACAATTAATTATATATTCTACAACTTATCTACAATTTCCATATATTATTTCTACTCAGTTACATACAATTACAATATCATACAACTTAAATATAATTTTTATACAATATTGTTCAACTTTCATACAATAGTTAAATGAATAAAAGAAAAATAAATAAACAACAGAATACAAACTTTTTATAATTTCTGCAATATAATGTATGTCATGTCTTCTTATTCACTTTCTTCGAATTTCAATCTGAAATTCAGCCAAAACCAAGTCTAGTCTAGACCAAAACCCCTCAAAATTGAGATATAAACTCCAAACTATATTTCCAATTATTTGCAACAACACCCAATCCAGACAAATAATAATTTTTGAAAACCCAAATTCGAATTTAAAGTTTCAAAGCTTTTTAATGGCTGTCAATGGTGAAATTGCTGCTCTTTTTTCCTTTGCTTTATATTACTGAAATTTGGGATTGAGAGATAGAGAGAGACGTAGAGAGAAGTCTCAATTTTGTGCAACAACATCCAATCCAAACAAACAATGTTTTTTGAAAATCCAAATTCGAATTCAAAGCTTCAAAACTTTTTAATGGTTGTCAATGGTGGAGGGGTTACAGATTTTCGCTGGTTTTAAAAGAGGAAATAGTGGGTGATTGAAGAGGAAATAATATAT
>MU734376.1:0-22859 GCA_026770625.1 Nicotiana glauca | reverse complement strand
CAGTTTATAAGGATGTATATACATTGTTAGCGTGTAAGAGGTCTCTACAGAAGTTTGACACTTCCTTCTCTTCTTCTTTTTGGTGTAATGTGTTGTACGAGCTTTAGAGAGAATCTATCATTCATTTACCAAGTTTTTATTTTTCTTTTATCCAGTTGGACTGCTTTAGCAATTGCACATAAAAGTGTTTGAATTTTTTACCTTCAGATAATATGTATTATTCAGGATTTTTGAGTTGCATTGTGGCTGATTTGCAAGGCAGCAGATTTGTGAGGGAGCAAAATAAGTTGTCTTTCGGGAATTAGCCTATTATTTTTTGGTCTATAGATTTGCAAAGTGATATCTAGGCTATTATGTTGCAAGTCAGGTGTGTGAGTTGTATTTATGTGAAATTATCCCTTTTCTTTTTGAAAGCTTATACGGATACTTATAATTAAGAAAGAGATTAAAATCATTTTCCCGCATCTTTGATGGTAAAAATTTATCTCTCAGTATTTACGTTAAACTACTCCTTCTAGTCCATAATAAGTAACCATTTTACCTTTGACACACCCATTAAGGACATACGAGGTCTTAAAGAAAAAAAAGTTGTATTCACTAAATTAACCTTAATTATTGTTACCTTGACACATTGGAATATGTAAATAAGGGCAAATTTTGAATAAATAAAATTAATTACTTCTTGATTATATTAATTGACACTTATTTTAGACCAAAATAAAATAATAAAATAGTCACTTATTATGGACCGGAGGAGTAATACACTCAATCGTATTTAAGTTTAAAGAAAGGTAAAAATATACATTAACTAACTATTTTTATGTAATACATAATAAAGTATGAAAATATAGAATGACCCTAACGGGGAGTATCTATCTAATATGGCATGAGAGGAACTTAGGCCTCATTTGTTTTTTTTTTAAAGATTAAGACGTCTGAATTTCAATGCACATATAAATATCAAGATGTGTATTAAGATTAAGACATCTGAATCTAAATACACATCTGAATATATTAAAATGTGTACTAAGATTTGAATAGAAATAATTAAGACTGCATGATTTTTAACATCTAAATATATAAAATTTATCTTTATTTGATAATTAATAAACATAAAATTCAAATGAAATAACTAATCTAATATTCTATCAATAAAATATATAATTTTTAAAAATATGATAGTTGGTGGTGGTGATGGCTAACGCCGACTAGAGGCGGTGGTTGGTGGTAGTTTTGGTTGATGATGGTGGTTCATGCTAGTAGCTAGTAGTGATTGGTAGTGGTGCCCATTATGATTGAGGATGGTGGCGGTGGTTGGTGATAGTTAATAATGGCGGGTGTTGGTAGCAGTTGTGACTGAGGAAGATAGTAGGTGAGTGGTGGTAGGTTATAATAATAGACAGTACCGGCTGTGGTTGTTGATTGGGTGGTCAGTTGTAGTAGTTGAGGTGGATGAGTATTGATTGTGGGTGAGAATGATGGTGGTCAGAGTGGTGGTGATAGTGAGTGGTGATGGTCGACAATGGTGGCAGCTAGGGGCGTACATGGACCAGGTTGGTTCGGTTTTTATCAAAACCAAACCAAACCAATTATATCGGTTTGGATTGGTTCGGTTTTGTCGGGTTTTTCGGATTTTCGGGTTTTTTGTTACATGAATATTATTTCAATCTTACTTTATTAAAATTATAGATAAAGCTTTGATAAGTGAATATATGTTTAGTAAATATGAAAAAAATTAACAAACATATGATCTATTAAAATATTCTAATGGGAGAATTTTTTTAGTAACACATGATAGTTATTTTCTTAGTCGTCTAACAATAATTTTTCGTTAATTTACGCTTTTAAGGTTAATACATGAGAGGATCCCAAATATTTCTACATTTTCTAAAGAAAAATCACTATATAGTCTTAAAAATATAAATAAAATTTATATATTTATATGTCGGTTTGGTTCGATTTTTTTACTCAATACCAAACCAAGTCAAACCAAACTTAGTTGGATTTTTTAATCGGTTTGGTTTGGTTTTTCGGTTTGGTGCGATTTTCCGGTTCGGTCTGAACACCCCTAGTGGCAGCTATAATTGAGGATGATGGTAGCGTAGTGGTGGTGGAGGTGGTGGTAGTGGTGGCGGCATGGTGGTAGTTGATAATGATAGGTAGTGGCAGCAGTTAATAATGAATACGTGATAATATCTTAATAAAATTAAGTCTATGTTATATATCTTAATCATACAGACCTATTCAGATTTATTAAGTGGTTGTGAAGTAAAAAAATAATCATACTTAATGATTAAGATATGAATAATTAAGATTCAGACTTTAAAACAAACACACTTAATATATGAGATCTGAATGATTAAGATTCAGACCTCCATTAAATGCAAACAAATGAGGCCTCAAGATACTTTCAAGGCAAGTACAGATCAGTTGAGGTTAAAAGGTATGGAAAATGGCCAAATATACTCTGAGAAAATACTTAAATATACCTTTCGTTAGTCTTTGGTATATCCATATCGTAATATTATTGGTTCAGATATACACATCTTCTGCTAAGTTTTTCCAAGGTGGACATCCAATTCTACGTGACACTCATATTTGATAAGGTGGATGCCACATGTGGCATGCCACCTCAATGCCCCTAACCCATTTTACCCCTCCATTCTATTTTTTTCCACCACTTAAATTTTCTTCCCTCTACCACTATTGCCACCATTATCGTTACCATAAAAAATATTGTATTTCAAATTTTAGTCTTTTATATACGGATTATGGGCGCTGAGGTGGCATGCCATGTGACATCCATCTCATCAAATATCAGTGCGTAGGATTTGGATGTCCACCTTGGACAAACTTAACAGAAGAAGGGTATATTTGAACCCAAAGTATAACAAAATATATATTTAAGTATTAGTTACCCCTATAGAAAAGGTTGATACCTTATTTATTTTAAATAAATACCCTTTAAAAAAATTATATTTCATAGCCACCTTTTGATTTTTTATAACCAAATATCTATTTAGGTCACCTCCTACCATTAAGCCACAAAATAAGCTTTGTATTATTTTTCTCTCTCCCCTCAAATTTCTAATATCCCCTCAAAAGTGAAAAAAAGTAATTCGAAAAAGCTGCCAACCGAGAAATCGAAAAGTGGCTGCCAACCGAGAAGTGGCTAGTCTGCTCGATTTCCTCCATTCTAATAATCAAAAGTGAAGAAAGATGAATACCAAGAACGAAACCAAGTGTTGAAACTCCATCTCAGTACAAGAAAGAAAGGTAATTCGATGCTTCCGAAACCAAGGGCCGACACATACTTCCGAAAGGCAATAATTGTAAGGATTAGTTACTGGATACTGATGTTGCTTCAACGAGACGATATTAGGGGTGTTCTTGAACAAAGATGGCGGAGTTGGGGGCTGATCAACTTGAATTTTTTGTTAATATTTTTCAATGTATTTCAATGTATCTCGTTGTACTTCCATGTATTTTATTTGTATTCATTGTCGTTTTTTTCATTGTATTTCAATATATCCCGATGTATTCTATGTATTTCATTATATTCATTGTCTCGCTATATTCCATGAATGTATTCAAATATTTTTTTAATTAATATAATTTATGTATTCAGATGTATTATATAATTTCTCTAAAGATTGCTATGTTTTTGGGGTGCTTTTCGGTTGAGAATCTTTTTTATAACCAAAAATACAAAATTTGTGTGTTATAATTGAGTTGTTGAGTTATATTAGGACTCTATTATGTTAATTGATTCACTTTTCGTTTATAAACAATGTAATTCCCTATTTCACGTCGTGAATACAGTCGAATGCAATAATTTGTCCAGCTGTAATCCCAAGTTTCACGCCATAAATACAGTCGAATACACTTGAATACAATAATCTGTCTAGCTGTAATCCCATGTTTCACACCATGAATACAGTCGAATACACTCGAATACAACAACTGATTAGATGGACTTCACACATTCACACCTATTTTTGCAGTTGTATTCATGAATAAATACCTTAAATATATCTAATACATCTTATAACAACAGAAAACGTATCTACAATCTGTAATATAGCAAATGATATCTATAGATAGCTAGTTACCACTAAAAGATAGTGATTTATGAAATTTCTCTATATTTAAACTTTTTCTCATAGTAGAGGGGTATATTTGACCCTTTGCCAAAAAAGATATTAAAAAATATATAATTTCTCCGAGAAAGCAGAAGTGATATGACTTATGATATCAAATTTAGGCAAAATGATTATTAGTAATTAAACATAAAATGTAACAACATTGGTGACAATTTCGCAACTTCACTCTACATTTTTTTATTCGATGAACAACAACAACAAACTCAGTTTAATCTTACAAGTGAGATCTGAAAAAATATACTATTATATACGAACATTTTATTTTATTTTGTAAAGGTAAAAAGGTATTTTTGATAGATTATCGGATCAAAACAAAATAAAAACTAATAGTACAATTTTAGCAACAAGTAATAATAAGATATCTAGAGCAAAATGAGAGGTGAAAACAAAAATTTAGCCCAGCCGCAATAGGGAGAAGGTAAGCAGAACGTGCGGAGAAGAAGTGTGAAAAACGTCCCCAAAATTTGGTATTGGGTCTTTCTCTCGTCTCGTGTTTGTTTGTTTGTTTGTTTGTTTTCAATTTCTTTCAAACCCTTTTCCCCTTTATTTCCACTTTACGTTGAATCAGCGGAGACGCATAAAACAAGTTAGAGAGAGAAAGCACATATATATATAGAGAGAGATATTTTTAGCATTTTCCGATCGCACTTTTCTTCTTCTCTTCTTCTTCCTCCTCAAACTTAGGGTTTCTTCTCTTCACTTATTTCATTGTATGTATCTTCACTTCTCTCTCTTTCTCTCTCTTTAACTTTCTCATGCTTCACATGTTTATTTCTTATTTTATTTGTTTTGATTTTTATCTGAATTCTGTGTGTTTTGATGTGCATCTCTTGTAAAAATTGCTGTTTTCTGTTTTCGTTTTTTAAAAAGCGGAGTTTTGCTTTATTTTTATTTTTTTTAAAATTAATCTCAATTCTATGTGGTTACATGTGCTAATTCTGCAATTATTTTGTTTTTGCTGTTTTTTTTTTTAAAGCCAGAATCTTTTTTGCATTTTCCTTTGTTGTTGTTGTTGGGTTGGAATTTTTTTTCGTTTTCTCGTTTTTATCTGAAAATGTGCTTATTTTGCAGTGCATTTCGTTTTTGCTGTTTTGGGTTTTTTAAAAGTAGAATTTTGGCTGCATTCTATCTGTTTCTCTTGCTTTGTCTTTGAGAGAAGAATTTTTTTTGTTTCATTCTTATTTGATTGGATTCTATGTGGGTTTGATATTTCTATTATTATGCAATCATTTTTTTTTTCTGTTTTGGTTCTCCGAAATGCAGAATATTGGTTGCATTTTCTCTATTTCTGTTGGTTAGGTTGCATTTTCTGGGTATCGGTAGTTGTGCATGTTTTACATGCTTGATCAGTTGTAAGATCACCATTTTGGTGTTTGAATATTATTGTCCTGCATGTAAAATTTGAATATGTTTGCTGATGTTCTTTTTTTCTTGTTTTGATTTGTTATGAAATATCATCAGGGTTGAGAGTTGATTTGATGTTGACGAAAATTGTTAGCTTTTTAGTGGAATTCTGGTGCTAGGAAGAAGAAGTAACTTGCATTTGAGGGTTTCTTAACCTATCCCTGTTGAAAAAAGGTTAGCTGAATTTTGTGTTGTAGAAAGGACTTGTGGGAAGGTATTGGGTTTTGATTTCTGGGTGTTTTGACTATGCCAACATCGTGGGCTGATTCGGTTTCTGCAGCTGAGAATTTGGCTGCTGCTGCTCCCCAAAAGTCGGCATACGTTCCGCCACATCTTAGAAATAGACCTGCTTCAACTGATCCTCCTGCACAGGCTTCCTATGCTGGGGCTGCTGCATCTGGTCAGGGACAAAGTGGTTATGGTGGCCCAAATGTAGGTGGAAGTCGTTGGAGTGGTCCTAGGAATGATTTCCAATCTGGTTATGGTGGTGGAGGAGGTCGTGGCGGGGGCTGGAATAGCAGAACAGGTGGTTGGGATCGAGGGAGGGAGCGGGAAGCTAACCCGTTTGCAGATGATGATGCCGAACCCTTTGTTGAACCAGAGAATTCTGGGATCAACTTTGATGCGTACGAGGATATTCCTGTGGAGACAAGTGGGGATAATGTGCCCCCTCCTGTGAACACTTTTGCTGAGATTGATCTAGGTGAAGCTGTAAACCAAAATATCAGGAGATGCAAGTATGTTAAGCCGACCCCTGTGCAACGGCATGCTATACCAATTGTACTCTCTGGTAGAGATTTGATGGCTTGTGCTCAGACTGGCTCTGGCAAAACTGCTGCTTTCTGCTTTCCCATCATAAGCGGTATCATGCGGGGCCAATTTCCAAGACCTCCACGTCCACGGGTGGCATTTCCACTGGCTCTTATTCTTTCTCCGACAAGGGAGCTCTCATGCCAAGTAAGTTTACGGGGCTTGTTGGTCAATGCACTCAAAATGGTGGGGGAAAGAAGATCAATTTGGTTTCTTTGGACTATGCTGTATGGTTTGATTTTCAAAAAAGTTATTGAATGTCATGTTTTGGCTTGCAGATCCATGATGAAGCTAAGAAATTCGCATATCAAACTGGTGTCAGGGTGGTTGTTGCTTATGGTGGTGCTCCCATAAACCAACAGGTTGTATTTCTTCTCTTGTTTGCTTGGTGCTTTCACTTTTGCCTATTCTATTCAGCTGAGATCGTTCTGTGGCATCTATTTGGATTATTTGTTACGCCCTTGTTGCTCAATTACCTACAGTTCTCTTGGTAAACCATTGTTTCTAAAGAAGACAGGGCTATATTTGTGTCCTACACTCGCGACAAAGTTTATGTTGTCCTGGAGATTCCTCTACAGTGATAAAGGATAAACGTTTTTACCTTGATTGGGGATAAAAGTCATCGGTCATAGGCCAGTTTTACCATTTCTATGTTGAGGCTGTTTGAAATTCTCATGCCTATCAGAGAGAGCATTTTTTGTGAAAGAAGAACATTGCTTTCGTTGAAGCTCGATCTTGCCTGCACTTGTCATAATTTTGCACCTGCTTTATCTTTCCCAATTTTGTTTGACGTCTTACAGAAGTTGTACACGTGTGAAATTGTCCTTCAATTCAGTGAATTTTATCTTTCAGCAAGATGTTCTTTCTAGTCTAATTACATGACAATTTTTGAATGGTTTACAAGATATTGAATATGCAAATTGTTGTATGGTTTCACGCATACATTATGAGAGAGACACCTCATATGTGCCCAATAAATAGATTAAAATGTCTATCATCATTAAAAGCAGTTCAGAGTTGCTTATAGAAGTTTTTGGGGCGTGACAGCTTCGAGAACTAGAGAGAGGAGTGCATATTCTTGTGGCAACACCTGGACGATTGGTTGATTTACTTGAGAGAGCTAGAGTCTCGTTACAGATGATAAGGTACTTGGCTTTAGATGAGGCAGATCGAATGCTTGATATGGGTTTTGAACCTCAAATAAGGAAAATTGTGCAACAAATGGACATGCCTCCACCAGGTGTAAGACAGACAATGCTATTCAGTGCCACTTTTCCCAAAGAGATTCAGGTCAGTTCTCTGATTGGAAGGGCTTTTTGCCTTTCAACCTATTCTCTCTCTCTCTCTCTCTCTCTCTCTCTCTCTCTCTCTCTTTTAGCCTTTTTAAAAGTTTAAATCTTGATCAACCTGTAGACTTAGATTTTTGAATTTAAAGCTGGATATGCCTCTTGCTGCCACAATATTTATTTACATTGTTCTCGAGCTGACCTGAGTTTTTCTGTTTCTCCTCAGTTGATTTTTGCCTATATCTACGCTCAATTAATAGCATAGGGAGTGAATTGGTATTATCACTGTGAATATACATTTTTGTGACAAGTTTGCTACTTCCATATTGCAGAGACTGGCATTGGATTTTCTTTCAAATTATATCTTTTTGGCCGTGGGAAGGGTTGGCTCTAGTACTGATCTGATTGTCCAAAGAGTTGAATACGTTCAGGAGACTGACAAGAGAAGCCACTTGATGGATCTCCTTCATGCACAGAGGGCAAATGGTGCTCATGGCAAGGTATTAGCCATCTGTTATTCGATTTGACTTAATTATTGGTGTTTATTAGGTAGGTTGAGCAATAGAATGCTATTCCGGCCTGTAAGTATACATTCTGAGCCTTCTGTTTCATTGTTAGTTGGTGGAAAAGCATTCATAGTGGAAGTTAGGTACTTACCTGTATTCTTCTGAAGTATTGCCTTGTTCTATATAGGGGTTTTCAGGATTGGAGAGTATATTTGTATCTTTAATAGAGAACCCGAGAATTTCAAAACTCATTGTGTTGTCTAATGTGATAATTCTTGGAATTTAGTCACTTATTGATGGTGATGCTAATGACAGAGGCCAAAGTTTGAGAAATTAGAGGTAGAACAGTGTAAAGATTAATGAAGATGTTAAAGCAGATAGTCGTTGCTTAAAATTAGCAATTTGCACAAGTTGCTGCATTCCTGGTTTAGCATGTTATGTTAGTGTTCAACCGTATTGAAGAGTGAGATGCATAAGCGAATTTTATAGCTGTTCTTTTCTATTTGTCCTGTGAGAGACAGTTCAATTTTCTTTTCCTATTTAATCTTTGGTTCAAGTGCCAGGAATTGTTGTTTGAAATTCTAATTCGGCTGGTCTTTAATTTTCAGCAAGCTCTTACCCTTGTTTTTGTTGAGACGAAAAAAGGAGCTGATTCATTGGAGCATTGGCTTTGTATGAATGGTTTCCCTGCTACTGCTATTCATGGCGATAGAACTCAGCAGGTATCAATGCTTTCTCTAGTGTGATTCTGGTTGGTTGATCTCGTGAGACATTTAGCTCTGATATGGTTGTTTATTCTCTATTATAAGTGATGTTTTTTTGACCTTTTTCCTGATTCTCTTACGCTTGTTTGTATTTTTCCACGAGTTCAAATAAGTTTTTTTGGTTTGTCTTTTTGGCTGACTTAAAATGTGTCCAGTTCCCGGCTTTCTCATAAAAAAATGTCCAGTCACCATGTTCGCTTTTGAATCAGAAACATAGGGTGATTTTATATTGATCCTCTGGGTTTAGCTGTGTTCGGTAGGCAATACTCTAGAAACTGGGCATGTGAAACTTTTGTTCTTGCTTTTCCTTTATCTTCTCTTGTTTATAGAGGAATGAAGATGTGAAATGCTGCTCCCTTAGAAGAGTGAAGTATACACACTAGCATTGGAAGAACTTGGGATTAGTTCCCAACTCCTCTTCCTTTTAATTGGTCACTAGAGTCCTATCTCAACCTGAAATGTTCTCTCTCTCTCTCTCTCTCTTTTTTTGTTTGGGGGTGGGGGGGATGTTGGCTGAAGCGGAGCATAAAAAGCCTTGAAGTTTCTTTTTCCTGGTTCTCTTATGCTTGTTTGTGTTTTTTCACGAGTTCAAATAAACTTTTTTGGTTCAGTCTTTTTGGCTGACTTAAAATGTGTCCAGTTCCCGGCTTTTCTCATAAAAAAATGTCCAGTCTCCATGTTCTCTTTTGAATCAGAAACATGGAGTACCGTGTAAAATGGAGGGTGATTTTATATTGATCCTCTGGGTTCGGAAGGCAATGCTGGAGAAACTGGGCATGTGACACTTCTGTTCTTGCTTTTCCTTTATCTTCTCTTGTTTATAGAAGAATGAGATGAGGAATGCTACTCCCTTAGAAGAGTGAAGTATACACACTGAGATTGGAAGGACTTGGGATTAGTTCCCAACTCTTCTTCCTTTTATTTGATCACTACAGTCCTATCTCAACTGTGTCATATTTCAACTCTTGGGGATAGAGTAGTTTTCTTTGTTGGAGCAGTTAGTACCTCTCAGCACCTTCTCTCTCTTTATTGGGTTGGGGGGTGGGGTGGGGTTTGCATATTGGGCTGAAGCGGGGCATAAAAAACCTTGAAGTTCTCTTTGAAATGATTGTGGACAAATTCCTATAATAACTTCAGATTTTCTGTCAGCTGCATTATGCTGTGTCATATAAAAAGACTTAACATACTTCAGATGCGATTCTTAACATACTTTTGTGAATTAGCTTTAAATGTGGTATTTCAGTTTTCATAATCCTGATGATCTCTTTTATATTGACAATATGTGGTCTTCCTACCACTGCAGAGGGGCTGGTAATATCTGTATTCCATTGTCTGCATCAAAAAGTATCTGTATGCCATTGTATACTGACAAGAGGGGTTGCTCTAATGGTCCAACCGAGAGGTTGTGAGTTCGAGTCTCCCCAAGAGCAAGGTGGGAAGTTCTTGGAGGGAAGGATGACGGGGTCTATTTGGAAACAGCCTCTCTACCCAAGGGTAGGGGTAAGGTCTGCGTACACACTACCCTCCCCAGACCCCACTAAGTGGGATTATACTGGGTTGTTGTTATTGTTGTGTTGTCCAAGATCATCTCTGCTATAGCGGATTCCTTGTTTGATAATAATGTACAAATTGCTGAAGTTAACTGGTTAAATTAGCTTATGTTTTTTGGAGCATAGCATCTCTCTTCAATTGAATCAGGTTCACGATGCCTTTGCTGATATATCTACTTTGGTGGTATAGTTAATCATTAATCGGAACCCTTTCTACCTTACTCCTTCAAGTAGCTTGTTATGGATGGGATTTCACTTCATTTTTCCCCTAGATCAATTATTATTGTGCATTGTTGGCAGGAAAGGGAACATGCCCTGAGATCCTTCAAAAGTGGTAACACGCCAATCTTGGTTGCAACAGATGTGGCAGCACGTGGTCTTGATATACCCCATGTTGCACATGTTGTCAACTTTGACATTCCAAATGACATTGATGATTATGTCCACCGTATTGGAAGGACAGGACGAGCAGGAAAAACAGGTTTAGCAACAGCCTTCTTTAACGAGAACAATTCGTCAGTGGCAAGAGCACTGGCTGATCTGATGCAAGAAGCAAACCAAGAAGTACCTGCTTGGCTCTCTCGCTATGCTGCTCGATCTTCACATGGAGGCGGCAAAAATCGTCGTGGTGGAAATCGTTTTGGCGGGCGTGATTTCCGAAAGGATACCTCTTTCAATCGAGGGGTCACAGACTACTATGGTGGGGGGGCCAATATGAGCAGTGGCTATGGTGCATCTGGTGGTTATGCTGCATCATATGGTGGTGCTGGTGTGACTAGTGCCTGGGACTAACCACCCACATTTTGCCCCACAGTTTGCACATTCAGATATAGTTTCAATTTTGCAGTAGCTGGTCTCTACTCACTGTAGTGTTCACTCTTTATTTTGGTCATTTTTGTAAGTTTTGACGTTCTGTACTGAAATCTTCGCTGCAATTGGTCTGGTTTGTTGGGACGTAGTTAGGGCTCGATGGGGATGTGTAAATCTTGGCAGGTGGTGGTGAATAATTACTAACAGATTAGGATTTACTTTGCCTTGCTTAACTTCTCCCTTTGCTTTTTCCCTCTGGCATTAACGTTTGGTAGGGTGATGGTATGTGTTAAAGAGTAGGGTTCATGTATTGCGGGGGAGTTTATGTTTCTGCCAGCAATAGATTTACATGTCTCTTAGGTATATTCTTTTATCAACCAAATGTATTGGTTGTAGATTTCGACCTATGAGAAGTGTTGTGTTCAACTCTAATCACTGTTGTAATATAACAAAGTCAGTGCCAAGTTTTGTATTGTATTATTTTTCTCTCCAGAGTAAGTTCTTGCGTTGTTTTTGTTATGTACTTCTGTTATTTTCGTTCATAAGGCAGTGTTAAGATTAATTTTTTGCCTATCGGTGAAAGGTTAAGTAGGTGGTTAGAAAAATTGTTATTTTTGAAAAAAATTGTAATTAGAATTTGAGATCATGTTTAGATATGCATTTCATTTGAAAAAATATTTTAATTTTATGAAAATTAAAAAATTTAAAAACTCATTTTCGAAATAAATTCAAAACTTCGAAAAATTTCATGGACAAGCACATTTTTGAAGAAATAAAAAAGAATTGTTTTTGTGGACAGACTGGTCCTAAATCTTTGCATGCGAACTGATCCTAAATATTGCAGAAAAGTTTCATAAAATTGATTTTATCAATTGCCATTTATTAAATTGTTTAATACAAAATCTATTTTCTAATGAATACTTAGCCTTTAATTAACTGCACAATATAAGCTTATTATATTTTTGTAGCCCTAGATATGATTCTTGTGAATTGAGCTTCAACTAAGTTTTTTTTTTTTTTTTTTTCCTTATAGGAGGCTTGTTAGGAGGAAGATATTTTGGATTTTTGAGTTTCCGACTTATAAAAGAAAATATTTTGCATTTGGAATTTGATGTATCAAGGAAAGACTTCAAAGTAAACGATAGGAGATAATAAATATACGTTTTGATATTTTTTTTTTTGAATTTTCTTGGAAATGAACCTTTTGTAAAGATCTTCGGTTAACTGTGACTCAAGTGGCCAGACTTGTCCGATTTGTCCAGCTAAGAACGAGAGAACCGGACCCAAGGTCAAGTATCAACTAAGTTCTATTCACGCTATATAGCTTGAAGTTAGTTCCATTAATTAGACACCACAAACTTGATGATAGGCCTTTTTGTCCTCATTATATTTGGTAGAATTTTTGGCTGAGTCCTTTTATACATTTATTTATATTTAAATCAATTGTGATAAAATCCATCTACTTATTGTGGGTTACCAACAAAGGAGAAAATAATATTTTAACAATTAGAAAATTACCGCATTATCCTGAAAGGGATGACAACCTCCGGGGCAAAGTCAGAATATCAAATTCACAAATTTTTAAAATAAAAATGAAGATTCTACTATAAAAATAAATAAAAAAAACAAAAACTTTATTTAAGGTCCAGCTTGTGCCCAATGCCCACGTCCAAGTCTTTTAATCAACAGCCATAAGAAAATATGGTCACTTAAGCAATGTTCGTCAATATGAAAAGACTTGTCATTGACTTAAAATATCTTGTAATTTATTTTGGAACTATATGTTTCTTTCACTAAAATTGATAAATTTGATGGGAAAAAGGACTAATCTATAACCACACAAAATTTAAAAAACTTATCTAAATCGGAAAAAGAAAAAAGAATGTTCTTTATCGTATTGTCATAATATCAAATTAATAGTAGCTGCAACTTTGACAAGTCAAAGAAAAAAGAATACTCACTTATTCTCATCAATCAGTAGCAGCAATTTTGACAAGTCAAAGAAAAGTATCCTCGTATATATTTGTGCATAGGCTTTTTCTTAAATTCAGCAACCAACTTTTGAACTCCTTTAATTTATGCAAATATGGGCAACAAACAACTCTCAGTTGTGCTCTCTGTCATCAACTTTCTTTTTCTTCATCCACATTACCTCATTTGTGCAACAACGATCAAAGTATTTCCCTTCTAAAATTCAAGAATTGGACAACAACAAACCTAGAGTGGGTGTCCCAGTTGAGTACCTAAGCACATGATAGGCTAAATCCAAATGGGGTATCCTTGGGGAAAACATAAATTGGCTCAAGTGTTGGATAGTAAAATAAATGTCTGGCCTAGTATGTTGGAGAAAATTCAATTTTCCCACCAATTTTCTATACCCAGAAGGATCAGACAGTAGATCTCCAACATCAACTAAAATCTTGGAGTGAGGATCAAGAGGAGAGACCACAAGAGAAACAGCTGTACAGTGAAATTTAGAAAGAATATCCACAAGGAACTTATGCTGGTTAATCAGAAACCCATTAGACTGTTTCAGAACTTCCAAACCAAGGAAATAGTGGATCTCACCAAGATCCTTGATTTTAAACTGATTATCCAGAAAACTCTTCAAAGCAGTAATCTCTAACAAATCATCACCTGTGACAAGAATATCATCTACATAGACTGCTACAACAGTTAAATAGTTAGCATGCAGTTTTATAAACAATGAGTAATCATTCATACTTAGTCGAAAACCTTTAGATTGAAGGGCAGGGGATAACTTGGCATACCATTGCCTGGAAGCTTGTCTAATACCATATAGAGACTTATTAAGCTTGCAGGTAAGAACAGGCCTAGAAGAAGAAGATTGAACATACAAACCTAGTGGTAATTTTATGTATACCTCTTCATGCAAAAATGCATTGTTGACATCTAACTGAAACACTGTCCAATTTCTCTTAGTAGCTATAGTAAACAAACAACGATCAAAGTATTTCCCTTCTAAAATTCAAGCAGATGCTAACTGTAGATCCCTCTGCTTCTTTTTTATGTGATGAAAATGGTCAGAAATCTTATCCAAAAACAAGTACATGGAATATGAGCAGAGATTGCTGCTTATGGGATGGCGTGATATGCGATGGGTTTACTGGCCATGTCATTGAACTTGATCTCAGTTGCAGCCAGCTTAAAGGGATTGTTGATTCTACCAGCAGCTTATTCCATCTCTCTCAACTCCAAAGGCTTAACCTTTCTTGGAATAGCTTCTATCCTTCGGAAATCTCACCTCTATTTGGCAGGTTTTCGCACTTGACGCATCTCGATCTTTCTTACTCAGATTTCACAGGTCAAATTCCTTCTGAAATCTCTCATCTTTCCAAGTTACAGTCTCTTAAGTTATCATCATACAACGACATGCTCAGTCTTGGACCTCACAATTTCAAATTGCTTCTTCAGAATTTGACCCAATTAAGAGAGCTTGTTCTTACTGACGTAAACATCTCTTCCACCATTCCTCCAAATATCTCTTCGAATATAACAACTCTGTCACTTTTGCACACAGGATTGCATGGGGCATTACCTGAGAGTATTTTTCACTTGCCAAACTTGCAAGTTCTTGACTTAGGTTTTAATAATCAGCTCAGTGGTTATTTTCCAAAGACCAAATGGAACAGCAGTGCATCTTTCAGGGAGTTAGATCTCTCTTATGTGAATTTTTATGGTGATTTTCTACCTGAATCTTTTGGCTATCTAACTTCATTGCTGAGTTTATATATTAGTTCTTGCAATCTCTCGGGGCCGATCCCGGAATCTCTTTGGAATCTCAGTCGTATAGAGTATTTGGGCCTTGGAAATAATGATCTTGGAGGACCAATTCCTCTGTTTATAAGTGGACTGCAGAATCTGGAGTTCCTATTGTTATTAACGTGTATTACCAAAATCAACACTGTTAAGGAAAAACAAGAGGAAGAAGAAATAGAATATATAATTCCGAGTTCACAATTTGCTTGTGTGTCCTTAAGGAATTTTAACCCCCTCACAGTTGCCAAGGTAATGGATTAAATCCTTCCAGGATAAAACGGAATAAACCTTCCCGCGACAGTGGCAATACAAGAAGCAGGATACCAACGAACTCAAAGAGCGGAGAGAATCACACTTACAATTTTCAAGGAACAAGAAAGCTCAAGAATTTTTGGATTAATGAACTTGCAGAGAGAGGGAAAGTAATTTGTTAGTTTCTGAATTTCTGAATATCTAGAATGGAAGCCATGCCTGAATTTATAGGCAATTGTTGGCTTTGTGAAAAGGTATGGTGTCTGTTCATGGTGTCTGTTCACTGTGAACAGACATCTGATAGGAAAATATGTTCTTTTAACGTTACTTATTAAACTGGGTCAAGTAGTTTAACCAAATAAATCGGGCCAGTTTTTTGAAGCCCAACCCAGTCCATTTAATTTCCCACCATTACCCAATTCACACTACTCATCTTTAAAGCCCAATGGCTTAAAAGTCCAACAATCCCCCACATGAATGAGGAATAGCTATATAAAGAAAAAATATATATATGGAAATTGTGTGATTCGCAAGAAAAGATCGATCGCATCCGGATAAGTAGGTTTCCCTTTGAACTTTTCATAGTGAACATATGTCGGATATACTCGGTCAATCGGTAGATTTGATATCTTTGAACCGTCGAACTTTGGTGTATACCTAAACAACCATATGTCACACAATCGACCCTTAACCGTCTTTTGGTTCTCATTATTGTGTTCGTTTCAGCCATGAACACCGCCTGGTATCATAAGTGCGTTGAGAATTGGCCTTACAAAATTCTCCTTGAAGCGGCTTACACTTCACACTTACATAGGTGATTCCTAAACGTGTAATCCTTTAGATTGACACTATTTGATAAATACCTCATCAAACTTAGGTAATCATTAAAGAACATGTAAAGTTCTATCCTTGTTACTGAACATTGTCTTCATCATGAGAATGGACCAAAGATATTATTTTGACAATGTTGAACCGGTCAATCACAACTTTGTTTGAGCTCCTTGAACCTAGATCTCGGAACATCCAAAATTCTAGGTAGAGTTACCGCCATGTTGACTTGTCCTCGGCCATAGTCCCATTCCCTTAGATGATTTCTCAACTCCCTCTCTAGTTAAGCCTTTTGTAAGCGGATCCGCAACATTATCCTTTGATCTTACATAATCAATAGTGATAATTCCACTAGAAAGTAGTTGTCTAACGGTATTATGTCTTCGTCGTATATGACGAGACTTTCCGTTATACATAACGCTCCCTGCCCGTCCTATTGCAGCCTCACTATCGCAATGTATGCAAATAGGAGCCAAAGGTTTTGGCCAGAACGGAATGTCTTCTAAAAAATTCCGAAGCCATTCAGCTTCTTCACCGGCTTTATCCAATGCTATAAACTCTGATTCCATTGTAGAGCGAGCAATACACGTCTGTTTAGAAGACTTCCAAGATACTGCTCCTCCACCAACAGTAAACACATATCCACTTGTGGACTTTGTTTCTGTTGAGCCGGTTATCCAATTTGCATCACTATATCCTTCGATAACTGCAGGATATTTATTGTAGTGCAAAGCGTAGTCTTGAGTATACTCCAAGTATCCCAGAACTCGTTTCATTGCCACCCAGTGATGTTTGTTGGGATTACTTGTGAATCGACTAAGTTTACTTATCGCACAAGCTATATCAGGTCGTGTACAGTTCATGATGTACATTAAGCTTCCCAACACACGGGCATATTCCAATTGAGATGTACTTTCACCTTTATTCTTCATAAGATGATGGTTTAAGTCAATTGGAGTCCTTGCACTTCTAAATTCCAAATGTTTGAATTTTTCAAGTACCATTTTCACGTAATGTGATTGAGACAAAGCTAGACCTTGAGGAGTCCTCTTGATTTTAATTCCTAGAATTACATCGGCAACTCCTAAGTCTTTCATATCAAACTTACTAGCAAGCATGCGCTTAGTAGCTTGAATGTCGGCAATGTCTTTGCTCGTTATTAGCATATCATCAACATATAAGCAAACAATGACTATATGATTTGGAACGTTCTTAATGTAAACACATTTATCACATTCATTAATCTTAAAGCCATTTGACAACATTGTTTGGTCAAATTTCGCATGCCATTGCTTGGGTGCTTGTTTTAGTCCATAAAGAGACTTAACAAGTCGACACACCTTCTTTTCTTTTCCCGGAATCACAAACCCCTCGGGTTGGTCCATGTAGATTTCTTCCTCTAAATCACCATTTAAGAAGGCTGTTTTTACATCCATTTGATGGATTTGAAGATCATACAAGGCGGCTAACGCTATTAGCATCCGAATGGATGTAATTCTTGTTACCGGCGAGTATGTGTCAAAATAGTCAAGACCTTCTCGTTGTCTAAATCCTTTGACAACAAGTCTTGCCTTGTATTTGTCAATAGTACCATCGTCTTTCATTTTCTTCTTGAAAATCCATTTAGAACCCAACGTTTTGTTACCTGGAGGAAGATCAACCAATTCCCAAGTATGGTTGCTCAATATGGATTCTATTTCACTATTGACAGCTTCTTTCCAATATTGTGCCTCTGATGAAGACATTGCTTCCTTGAAGGTACGAGGCTCATTTTCTAACAGAAAAGTCAGAAAATCTGGACCGAATGAAGTAGATGTCCTTTGACGTTTACTCCTTCTCGGATTTTCTTCATTAGGCATACCATCTATTATTTCCTCCCGAAGTCGTTTTGACTTTTGGCAGGTCACTTCACTTTCCTTTTTATATGGAAAAATAGTTTCAAAGAATTCAGCATTATCTGATTCTATTATCGTATTAATGTGAATCTCAGGATTTTCTGATTTATGAACCAGAAACCGATATGCCTTGCTATTGGTTACATATCCAATAAACACACAATCAACCGTTTTTGGACCTATCTTAACCCTTTTAGGTTTAGGAACTTGTACCTTAGCTAAACACCCCCACACTTTGAAGTATTTCAAGCTAGGCTTCCTTCCTTTCCACATCTCATAAGGAATGGATTGTGTTTTACTATGAGGTACACGGTTGATTATTCGGTTAGCTGTAAGTATAGCTTCCCCCCACAAGTTTTGTGGTAAGCCAGAACTTATTAGCAATGCATTCATCATCTCCTTCAACGTTCGATTCTTCCTCTCCGCAATTCCATTAGATTGTGGAGAGTAAGGGGCAGTTGTTTGGTGGATAATGCCATTTTCCAAACATATTTCTTCAAAAGGAGATTCATATTCGCCACCCCTATCACTTCTTATCATTTTGATCTTTTTGTTTAGTTGCGTTTCAACTTCACTCTTGTATTGCTTGAAAGCATCAATTGCCTCATCTTTACTATTAAGTAAATAAACATAGCAGTATCTCGTGCTATCGTCAATAAAAGTAATAAAATACTTTTTCCCACCGCGAGATGGTGTTGACTTCATGTCGCAAATATCTGTGTGAATTAAGTCTAAAGGACTTGAATTCCTTTCAACGGACTTATAAGGATGCTTAGCATACTTTGATTCCACACATATTTGACATTTGGAATTGATGCAATCAAATTTTGGCAATACTTCTAGATTTATCATCTTTCGCAATGTTTTGAAGTTTACGTGACCTAAACGCGAATGCCATAAAGTGTTTGACTCAAGCAAGTAAGAAGAAGCATTCACTTTATTGATAGGAACTGCTATTACATTTAGCTTAAAAAGGCCCTCATTTAGGTAACCTTTTCCTACATACAAATCGTTCTTACTTAGTACAACACTATTAGAAACAAAAATACATTTGAATCCATTCTTGACAAGAAGTGAGGTAGACACAAGATTCTTGCGAATTTCTGGAACATGGAGGACTTGGTTTAGAGTCACTATTTTTCCCGACGTCATCTTCAACGCAATCTTGCCAACTCCTTCAATTTTGGCCGTAGATGAATTTCCCATGAAGATTGTCTCGTCGGGACCTGCGGGGGCATAAGAAGAAAATAATTCCTTGTTAGCACAAACATGGCGGGTGGCTCCAGAATCTATCCACCATTCTTTCGGATTTCCTACCAAGTTGCATTCAGACAACATGGCACACAAGTCTTCCATTTCATCTTCAACCATGTTGGCTTGATTCTTTTTCTTCTTATCATTCTTTGGCGCACGACAATCCACTGCCTTATGCCCAGTTTTTCCACAATTGTGGCAATTACCCTTGAACTTCTTCTTGCTTGGGTAATTCTTTGGTCCAGAAGCTTTCTTCCTCTTCTTATTTTGTGGTGCCTCCTCAACAATGTTTGCCCCCACAATTGTCGAGTTTCCACGTGACTTCTTTTCAGCATTTTTGTTGTCCTCTTCTATCCTCAAACGAACAATCAAGTCTTCTAGTGTCATTTCCTTCCGTTTGTGTTTAAGATAGTTCTTAAAATCCTTCCACAGCGGAGGTAGCTTTTCAATGAAAGCAGCGACTTGAAAGGCCTCATTTATGACCATACCTTCAATAACAAATTCAGGATTAATAATAAGATAAATCTTATTAATAAAATTATTGATTTGGGTCATACCTTCAGCAAGGAGGTCATGTACAATGACTTGTAATTCTTGGACTTGAGTTATGACCGACCTAGTGTCAATCATCTTGAAATCCAAGAACCTTGCAGCCACGAACTTCTTAAGTCCGGCATCCTCAGTCTTGTACTTCTTCTCAAGCGCATTCCATAACGCTTTTGAAGTTTCCATGACACTATAGACATTGTACAAGCAATCTTCCAAACAACTCAAAATGTAATTTTTGCACAAGAAATCAGAATGTTTCCATGCTTCAGTTACAACAAGTCGTTCATTGTCCGGAGTATCTTCAGCCATGACCGGAGGATCCTCCTTGATGAAACGTTGCAAACTCAACGTAGTAAGATAGAAGAGCATCTTCATTTGCCAGCGTTTGAAGTCAATACCGGAAAACTTTCCGGGTTTTTCTGCCGGTGCCATAGCATGGGCAGGAGCAGAACGGCTTGACGAGGCAGCAACACTCGTCAAAGTAGCACCCGTTCCCGCAACACTTCCATTAGTTTGGTTTTCATTCGTCATATTTCTGTAAAGTCAAAAACAATACAGAACTTTGTTAAATCAGTGAAGTTTTGATATCTTCAAACTGAATACCAAACCAAACATACAACACGTAACAATGGTGAAGTTTTTATATACTTCAAACCCGTACGTTTATTATTCCGGCAAAGTTTTTATGTACTTTAAACCGGACAGAAATAATTAATGGAGTAGAAAGCAACAAGGCTTTAGTCTCCAAATTAATGAAAAAATAATGCTGCAAAAACAGATTAAACTTGCGGCAGAAATTAACACTGCAAAATCAAATTAAATTGCTATTGCTGTCCAAAATAAACAGCACACTGAAACGTTGTGAACTGAAGATAACGCTAATACCAAAAGTGTCTCTTAAACAATTTTAAAGTTTTAACCAATCAGAAGCAAGAAACAATTGAAACCAAAGCAGTAACCATTTTTGTTCCTTTTCCTTTATTCTTAAACAAAATAAATTTCAAAGAAGATATAAAGCGACAGTATGTTTCTTTGCGGCAGTATGTTTCTTATTCCTTTATTCCAAATCACAATTTTTTTTTTCCTTTCTTTAAATCATTTCAAAATTAGATAGCCACATGCAGAATCAAACAAAACCTGCAACAAACACATGCTGCAGTCCAGAAAATGCAGCAATAACAGTACAAAACCCAACGCAACAGTAACAGTGCAAAACCACGTTGCTGAATTGTTTTTTTTTTCTTTATAAAATTCCTTAAGTTGTTATTAACGTGTATTACCAAAATCAACACTGTTAAGGAAAAACAAGAGGAAGAAGAAATAGAATATATAATTCCGAGTTTACAATTTGCTTGTGTGTCCTTAAGGAATTTTAACCCCCTCACAGTTGCCAAGGTAATGGATTAAATCCTCACAGGATAAAACGGAATAAACCTTCCCGCGACAGTGGCAATACAAGAAGCAGGATACCAACGAACTCAAAGAGCGGAGAGAATCACACTTACAATTTTCAAGGAACAAGAAAGCTCAAGAATTTTTGGATTAATGAACTTGCAAAGAGAGAGAAAGTAATTTGTTAGTTTCTGAATTTCTGAATATCTAGAATGGAAGCCATGCCTGAATTTATAAGCAATTGTTGGCTTTGTGAAAAGGTATGGTGCCTGTTCAGGGTGTCTGTTCACTGTGAACAGACATCTGATAGGAAAATACGTTCTTTTAATGTTACTTATTAAACTGGGTCAAGTAGTTTAACCAAATAAATCGGTCCAGTTTTTTGAAGCCCAACCCAGTCCATTTAATTTCCCACCATTACCCAATTCATACTACTCATCTTTAAAGCCCAATGGCTTAAAAGTCCAACACCTAGTGCTATGATATACCAACCTGAATGGAGAAATACCATCCTGGATATACACGCTTCCATCAATAACTATACTAAGATTGAGAGATAACTACTTCTCTGGTCAGCTTGAGGATTTCAAGTCCAATTCACTAGTTGACATTGACTTACGAGGGAATCGGTTGCAAGGCCATCTTCCCATGTCAATTCAAAACCTTGTGAATCTAATAAGACTTGATCTTTCATCTAACAATTTTAGTGGCAATGTAGACGTAAACTTCTTTTCAAACCTCAAACAACTTGACTGGTTGTATCTTTCACATAATAGTATTTCAATGACCAATGACAACAACGTCAAGTCTACCTTGCCCGAATCTCTTACAGAAATATACTTGTCCGGTTGTGAAGTAAAAGAACTGGATTTTTTGAGATCGGCAAACAATCTTCATTCCTTGGGTCTTTCAAATAACAATATTGAAGGAACAATTCCTGACTGGGCATGGTCCAATTGGATGCACTCACTGAATTATCTTAATCTATCCCACAACATGTTGACAAGTATTGGCCATTTTTCATCATTTTTTCAACTAGATACTCTAGATTTGCGATCTAATTTTCTTCAAGGATCGCTACCTATTCTACCGTCCTCTCTAAGTTATTTTTTCATATCAAATAATAGTCTCAGTGGGAAGATCCCTTCTTCTATTTGCAATTTGACATCATTAAGAGTTTTAGCCTTGGCAAGAAACAATTTGAGGGGAGCAATTCCACAATGTTTGGGTAACATGAGTTACAGTCTTGAGGTTTTAGATATGCAACACAATTTTCTTTCTGGGAATCTCCAAACAAATTTTAGTGTTGGAAGTGGACTGAAAAGCTTCAACTTGCATGGCAATAAGCTAGAGGGAAAAATCCCAAAATCCTTAGCCAATTGCAAAGAGTTGGAAGTTCTCGATTTGGGAAAAACAATCACCTCAATGACACATTCCCTATGTGGCTGGGAAGACTTCCGAAGTTGCAAGTTTTAAACTTAAGATCCAATAAATTGCATGGACCCATCAGAGCTTCAAGGACGAAAAACTTGTTTCCTCAACTTCAGATATTGGATCTCTCGTGCAATGCATTTACAGCAGAGTTGCCAACAAGTCTTTTTCAATATTTGAAAGCC
>MU734374.1:53076-63718 GCA_026770625.1 Nicotiana glauca | reverse complement strand
GGGACCGCCCGAGCCCGGGACCGCCAGGCCCGGGACCGCTAGGCCCGCCCCGTTTGGCCCATTTAGGCCCGGGACCGCCAAAAATACAGCCTTATTTAGCACATTATGCCTAACTATGTAGAAATCAGATAATAAATAAATCCAAATATAACAGTTATTCTAAGCTCGAATTCTTGAACCCTGAACCAAAGTTTTGGGTTTAGATCCCCAACAGAGTTTTCAGAGCTATCACACCTCCATTTTACCACCCGAGGGGGGATATAAGGGAGTTTTTCCAATTAAAGTGACATTAATCGAAATGGGATTATTTATTTTATTTCATCAGAGTAGCCACTTGGAATATTTTATTTAGTGTCCCAAGTCACCGGTTTATTTTAAAATCCCAAATCGAGAAAATTTCGACTTTATTTTAAAAGTCTGCGAACCAGAAATTATAAGGAATTTTGTTATTCCGGGAGAAGGTGTTAGGCATTCTCGAGTTCTGTGGTTCTCGCACGATCGCTTAAACTATTAATAATTTGCCTATCATCTGATTTACTACATGTTTTAAACCTTTTATGCATTTACGATTGTCGTACACTTGTCTGTTTGATACACATTGTTAATAGTGTCACGGGAACCATACCCACGATCTACAACATGTTTAATTTATTAAAATTATTAGAAATTATGGCCGAGTCACATAAATGTACCCCCGATTTTGGAAATTATGTATCACAGCTACGTTACTGGAACCGTACCCGTAGCTATGATAATTTCATTATAAACGTGCCTAAAGCAAACTACGAATGTTCAAAGTGTTTTCGACACAAAGTTAATGTGAGGGCCATAGGTTATAGATTTTTTTTGTGTATGGCACACCTCAATTTATTTTAAAAGATTTGTATTTTTATTTAAGCAAGCTAACGGATGCTCCTATTTGAAACTTATTTGAAATTCATTAAGAAAAACTTTTAATTAAGGACATGCTTAGGGTGAGAAATCTAGACCTTTTAATCATTGCTTAAAATGGGTTTTGGGACAGCAATGGCCCAATACTCATTTATTTAAGGGTAATCGGCCACTTTGGAGCTGTATGGGGCTAGAGCTTGGCCCAGAAGTGAAGAGGCTCAAAGACTCTTGTTGAGTCTGATTCAAATAGCACATATTGGATTTATATTTAGGCGGGCCCACTTGCTACATATTTTTTAGCTGGGCCTATCCACCTCTACGTCTGAACTAACCAAATTCGCATATTTACAAAAGTTATATTTCAATTGTTGTTAAGTAAAAATCGGCATCCAAAGATCGAACAATAATGCTAGTTTAAAAATTAATCGCCGAATTCGCAAGACATAATAGCATGTGTTTATACTATGATTCTCAAAGAAATTTCACAATAAGAAATCACACTACTGGGTTTAACGCCCAGGCCCATTCACAATTAGAAATCATATACCTTAAGTTCATTAGTAATGGCACCTTAATTACAAAGGATTCCTCCTAAAGGAAGGGACATAACAACCAGCAATAGAAACATACATCAAACTATAAGCAAGCAATACACCAATTGTTCTTGAATTACTATTTTCTAATCACGATAATTTACAATTTCAACACCGAAGTATGTAAGAATTCGAGCCACATTGGATGTATTTTGAAGGAAAAGAATTAGTTAAAAATAGCCACTCATAAGGATGAATTGAGTACAAAATCCTATAGGCCATTCTATTTTTGAAGTCATTTAAAAATAGTAAAGTTGAGGCTCATTTCACAACCTATTTCACATTTACTCATTTCATAGGCATGAGTAGGCACAATTATAACTTAGGTTCTTGGCACGTGGGCCACTCTCTATTTCCCTAGTTCACTTAATTTATTTCCAAATATCTTTATAGATTATCAAAGGCAAGACATACTCAATCAGTACATTAAGTACACGTAGGAACAATTAGGAGTTTATGCATATCGAGTTCTTCTCACCCAATTACTATACTAACCTTCATTTAAAACATGACTCAAAGCCATACTATTTTAATAAACCATACTTAAGCTTACGAAAACATTATGGAATTCACTTCCGAGAGAGAAAGTTTAGCCTACATACCTTATTGAGCTTTTCTTAAGTTATTACAATGCACCAACACCTCTAGCAATAATAATCTATAGGAAGACAGCAAAAATCGATTAATAATTGGAAAGATTTCCCATGGTATAACTCTCTTAGTAATTTCATCAAACACCTAATATGTGAAATAGACTACAAGGTTCTATAATGGAAATTCCTTCTTCCCTCAACCAATTTCAACAAGAAACTACCCAAAGTAGTTCATTATTCCCATACACTACAACCTAGTGTCACATACATGGCCTATTTCTAATTCATAATATATTTGAACTCTTAACCTCTTGCATGCAAGCTCTAGAAGTAGGATTTACCTGGATTGATGATAATCTACTGGCTAGCTTCTTCGATCCTTGAAGATTTGGGCAAGATTGGGTTATTGGAATACTAGGTTCCCTCTTCCTCTCTCTGTATTCCTCCTACCTCTCCCTAAAATTATCATAGTATCGCCCCAAGTGAAGCCCCAGACACAATTTATCAAAATGGGTCGGGTTATAAAATTAGAAATATGGACCCTCTGACTCAGATCTGTGGTGGCAAAAATGACCGCATAATAGATGTGCGTCCCAGAAAAAGGTCGCATAATTGATGCTCAGAACTAAGATGTTTCGGGTTGGGTATACGGAAGGTCTACGGTTCGCAGACCTATTTTTCGATCGCTAAATGCACCACAGACCTGATCTGTGGTCGCATAGTGAGCTGCATAATGGTCTTCAACTTGTGCTTCACTTTGTGATGGGAGTGTGGTCTGCATATCGATTCTGCGGCTACAAATCAGATCACAGAATTGCGTTCTTCTGCCAAACAGATTCCTGAACACCTTTGTGCATCCTTTAGCCCAAAAAGCCCGACCCGTGGCGCGCAAGCTCGCTACAAAGATAAATTTTTACTACTTTTGAACACTTTAGCTTAACTCGGCACCCCAAAACCTTAAATTACAAAGTGAAATTTTTTGGGGCTTTCGGTAACGAACTCTTATTCCCTCTACCGGCTCAGGGATTATCCTGAGGACGATGTCCTTGAGTTCATTGCTTACGGGTCTCCCATCAATAAGGGGTAGCTGGCGACGAACGAGAAAGGTGACCACGAGGTTGATCCCCTCTCTAGCTCAGGAACCAAAGGGAGAGACGGAGGTCACGACCTCCGAAGAAACTGCTCCTGTCTTGAAGGAGGTAGCTGGTGTCATTGACATCGTGGAGATGCCGTCCTATACTGAGTCCATGCTCGAAGAGGCTCATTTGGGTAAAGAGAAATCAAGCGAAACAGCACTCGACCTAGATGATGCCCTTAACACGTTCTTCGATGGCATGGATATGGTTGCTCTAGAGGTCTTTTCCAGGCTTGGTCACCTATAGTTCTCGAAAAAAGATGAGACGTCGGAAGCGGGTGAACTGAGCTCAAACCAAAAATTAGTGAAGCAATTCCCTGCCCCGAGTGTGGACAACTGAACGCAAGAGAACTATCATTCTTACTATCCTAGCGGATGCCCGGGCCTTGTCTGCTCCGGTAGGTATAGCCAACTACCTTCGGTGCCTGGTGACCGAGGAGGACCAGGCAAAGATGAATGAAGCGGGATCAGCGAGCCTCTTTAATGAGGCACATTAGGTGCTGAACTGAGTAAGGCATCTACCTTTCATACCGCTTTTTGAATTTTGCTTTAGTTTTAGACAAGTTGGTATAACTTCATAGTTTTTTAAGGCTTCAGTGGTTCATCATGAAAGCTCCCTTAGGTTCCACTTGAAGATCAGCTAGCTCGAGTTCGGGCTTAAAGAAGGACATGTACATGGCTCTTAGTGAGCAACAAGATGAATTCCTCAAGAACCTCCCGAATCTCCAGGCTGAGCAGGAAAAGACCCTTGGAGACCTCGACCTTGAAGCGGGAGCACATCAACCTGGTCGAGAAGGCAAAGATTTTTAAAGCTACTCATGGTGACTAAAAACACAACTTCTTTGGTCCAAGAAAGGATAGACCTGATCGACCAGCTTCGGGCGGAGATGGATGAGGTCAAGGCCACGACCCATGCATGGAAGGGCATGATAGATCTACTAGCTTCGGATAAAGAGGCTACAAAAGAGGAGCTGGCATTGGCCAAGGACTAACTCCGGGTGGCAAAGGACAAGGCTAATAAGTGGTCTCAGCTAAATGATGATCTCCAGGCACAGCTGAACTGCCCATCATGGAATGGGATGCCCTTGGGGTTACACTTTTCCCAAAAAGTTAATAAAAGTCAATATAGGGTGCACCCAATCAAAGTTCGGGTTATATATGTGATTAGTTTCAAAATTCGAATCCAAATTGACTCTCAAAACTCAATTTCTTATTTTTCAAAAAAATATTACAAAGTTTCACAAATTTTCACTTTGATTCATATGATTTTGATGTTAAAATCTAAAATTTGTTAATGGAATATGATTAGAAATAGATTAGAATCACTTACCCAAAGTTTTTTGGTGAAAATCTCCTCTCCAAATTGCATCCTACCAAGTCTAAGGTTAAAAAATGAGAGAATAAAGATAAAATCTTGAATAAAGATAAAATCTTGACTTTCAACCCTTATGTTCAGTTGCAGTTATCGCAACTACGATATGGATTAGCAATTGCGAACCGTTGCAATTGCAAAACCTCGCAATTGGGAAGAAAACCTAGCAATTGCGGCACGGACAGGCCTAGGAATCTCTTCGCAATACTGCTGCACTCGCAAAAGCGACATATTTGTCGCAAATGCGAACTACCCAAATCTCAAACCACTTCGCAATTATGGGCCCAACATTGAAATTGAGCCACCTGAGGACCCCTTCTAAGCTCAAAATTACGAACCTGATGTTTTCAAATGCGATGCCTGAAGCATCAGCACAACGGTTTCTGCAATTTCTGTCCAAAACACTTCGAAACATGGTCAAAACTTATCCGAGCCCTCGTGGCTCCAAATCAAACCTCAACTCAAGTCTAAAAATATCATACGAACTCGCTCTCGTGATCAAAATAGAAAATAACCTCTAAAACTATGAATCAAACTCTAAAATGCATGAATTTTAAAGGAAAGTTCAAGAATTTCTAAAATTATAAATAGACGTCTGAATACTATTAAATCAACTTCAAACGACACCAAGTTTTCCATACAAGTTATAAATACCATAAAGAACCTATTCTACGTCCCAAAATCAAATTCCGAGCTTGATAGCTAAACGTCATTCTATAGTCCAACCTTTTAACTTCAAATTCCCAAATTTTGGCAAATCAACATAAATCAACCCACGGGCTGCCGAAATCAATTCCTGGCAGACTTCCAAGTTCAAAATCATGATATGAAGCTATCGGATCCATAACATATAGTTCCAAAATTGTTTTCACAAAACTCAAAGTTTGGTCAACACTTTCTAATTTAAACTTCTAAGTCAAGAATCAAGGGGTCTGAATCAACCCGAAACATTTTCAAAACGAAACTAATTGACCTCGCAAGTCATAAAATCATAAACACAGATGCGTGAAGCACAAAAGGGGGTAACAAGACGCGATTATATAAAATGAATGATTGGGTCCTTACATTCTGCCCCTCTTAAAATAAACATTCATCCTCGAACGTGCATAAGGACATAACTGAACTGGTGAATAGATGAGGGTTACAACTTTGCACATCATGCTCAGTCTCTCAGGTCGGCTCCTCGACCGGATGACCCCTCCATTGAACCTTCACTGAAGCAATGTTCTTTGATCTCAACTTCCATACCTATCTGTCCGAGATAGCCACAAACTCCTCAATGTAAGTCCAATTCTCATCCAATTAGACTATGCTGAAGTGTAAAACATGAGAAAGGTCACCATAATACTTTCGAAGCATAGATACATGGAACACCATATGAATCACATATAAACTAGGTGGATATGCAAGCTTGTAGGACACCTCACCAATCCTCTCAAGGATCTCAAAAGGTCCAATATATCTACGGATCAACTTGCCTTTCTTCCCAAACCTCATCACACCATTCATGGGTGAAACCTGGAGCAAAACATGCTCCCCAACCATGAATGCAACATCACGGACATTCCGATCCGCATAACTCTTCTATCAAGATTGGGCTATAAGAAGCCAATCCTGGATCAGCTTGGTCTTTTCCAAGGCATCTTGAACCTAGTATGTGCCTAATAACTTAGCCTCTTGCGGCTCAAACCACCCAAATGGGTAACGACAATGTCTCCTATATAGGGCCTCACAAGGAGCCATCTGAATACTCGATTAGGAGTTGTTGTTGTAGGCAAACTCCGCAAGAGGCAAGAAGTGATCCCAAGAACCCCCAAACTCCATAACACATGCATGAAGCATATCCTCTAATATCTGAATGGTGCACTCAGACTATCTAATTTTCTTGGAGTGAAATGTTGTACTCAACTCAACCCATTTGCATAGATCACACTGTACAACACTCCAGAAACATGATGTGAACTTCATACCCCGGTTAGATATGATGGATACTAGTACGCCATGCAGTCGGACAATCTCGCAGATGTAAACCTGAGCCAACTGCTCTGAAGAATAGGCACTCACTACTGGAATGAAATCAGTTGACTTGGTCAACCTGTCCACAATCACCCATACTGTGTAAAAAAAAATTGAGTCTGTGGGAGCCAGACAATGAAGTTTATAGCGACACGCTTTCATTTCCACTAGGGAATCTCAAGTCGCCGAAGCAAACCACCTGACCACTGATGCTCATACTGTCATGCCCCAAAATCCGAGGAGCGCGACCGGCACTCAACCGAGTAAACCCGACCGAGCAAGCCTGTTAGGTCTCATTCTACCCAAATTAACTCATGAATAAATAGGAGATGGACTCCATTAACCAAATTCTATAAACATATCAATAACGATTTCCATTTCATTGTCATTAGCAACTTCATTCGCCATAATAAAGGTATTATAAGTTTTATACATCATTGCCAAACATCAATATTTCTCTTTTAAATTCTGATGCCCGATACTACCCACAATCTATCTACGGAGCCTCTAAATACAATTGAAGAATAATATGGCAATGCCTGCAATAAGGCTCTGGCTATACCTTACACAAATACCAATATAAACTCCGGAGGAAAGGCGGCATGAGCCACGTAGGTCCCCGAGAGGAAAGGGGCTCACCAGTACAGCTGATGGAAAGTGGAGGAGGTGCTACTATCGGTGGACTGGAGTACCTGCTATAGAACCACCTACAATCATAACACAAATGTAGCGCCCCCGGCAAAAGGGACGTCAGTACATTTGAATTGTACTAGTATGTATAAACAAACTTCACCCCAAGTAAAATCAAATAACACACACAAGTAACAGATATCAATAGAATCAACGATCAAATGCATGTGGAAGAAACAATCAAAGCCAAACAAGTTTTACAATCTCTCCTTTTCCCCTTCAACATTATCACATCAATGATTTCACAAATTTCTCATATTTTCATTTCAATAGTGATTTCAATCAATTTCCACCCTTATTACCTCGGCCACCCTTATCACCAAAACCCATACCTTATTACTTCGTGTTGCAGTGCGCAACCCGATCCCACCTAACAATCTCAATTCACAAACAACACACAACAACAATAATTCACAAGAACAACAACAACAATTCTCAAAGAACAACCACAACAATTCATAAGAATTTCTGTAGCCATCAATACCACTTCATCATATTCAACAACTCATATGCAATTTAATTTACCACAATAATTACCCACAACAAGCCAAATATGTTATTACCACTATTGTTCCAAGTGCATCATTTACGATTTCCTTCCATTATTTGTTTCTATGTTCTTACCACATAACACTTTCACAATCACACACCCACTTTTGGTTTGTTTCCATTTACTTGCACCATCATATAGTAAGACTTAACCAACAACGTTCAAGTCACACAAATCACACATCCTGGGAGACCCTCATTAGTATTTGAGATTGAGTGGTATTTACCCTGTGTTTCTATTTTATCCTGGTAGTTATTATTGTTTCGTTGATTTGCCTTATTACACTGCTGCATTTATTATTCTTCTCAGATTTCCACACTGTTAAGTTATTGATATTGTGATGCACGAGATTTCTGCCATGCGGTTGTTGATATTGCGATGCACGAGGTCTCTGCCGTGCGGTTGTTGTTGAGAGGTTGCACGAGGTCTTTGCCGTGCTATTGTTGTTATTGATGTTTTGCACATGCGACGTAATAAGGCGGGATATGTTATATGCTTATGTGTGGATTGCGCATGTGGCGGAATAAGGTGGGACATTGTTATGCACGTGTGGCGAAATAAGGCGGTGCCTATTATATTATTTATTGCACACGTGGCGAAATAAGGTGGGCTATGTCACGAATTGATTGTATAGAGTTGTGATGGCCTGTTGAGGCATTTCTATTTATTTCTATTGTGATTGTGGATTGTTCATCTGTATGAACGTTACCTCTTGGGAGTTGTGAGGGAACATCGTACGTGCGGTCCGCCCTCCTTTTTCATGTTCATTGGTTGGTGGAATTTTTGTTAGAAACATTTGCACAAGCATACACGTAGCTGAGTACTCCAATTAGAGGTGAATTCCTCCTGACTTTTCTAAGGGTGGTGGTACGCCCCGCTTCAAAAATAGTTCACATAAGTAAACACATACTTCCATGTCGACATCCTCAAGCTTTTACAAACTTTGCACATAACAAGATAGGCATATCAAATCACTTTTCACAATCACATATAACTTGGTGGTATGGAAATCAACTAAGGCAATCAATTCACATATTTTCATGCAAGTACACATACCGTATGCTCGTCACAACAAGGGAGATTCTACAAGAGTTAAAGTTAGCCATACATACCTTTCTTGAGCTTTCCTTTAATTACTACGATATTTCAGAAATTCTAGTAACTTCAATCTATTTTGGGACATAGCAAAATTGAACACAAATTAGGAAGATATTCATAATTCTAGCTCATTTGAGCCTTTTATCAAATACTAGTTGAGCATCTTGATTTCAAATTCCCTTTTCAAGATTTTCTTCATTCCCTAACTCAATCTTTACTTATTTATGTTAAACAATCTTCCCATAAACCTAAGTTGTACATGCATGTATACATAATAGCATTACACCCAATAATCATACCTCAATACCCCATCTTATACTCCAAACTCGAAATTAAAACCTAGGGTATAGAATCTTACCTCTTAGATGAAGAACTTGCAATTAGGTTCTTTGATTCTTGAAGATTGATGCAAGATTTGGATGATATAAATGTTGGGTTCCTCCCTATCTCTCTAAAATTCTCTCACCACTCTCTAAAATCAGTAGAAAATGACCCTAAATAAAGCCCCAAAGGCTATATATTAAAATGGGGTCGGGTTATAAAAATTAGAAAATTAACCCTCTTATGTCAAGTATGCTACCGCGGAATCCACCGCAGAATGGGTATGTGGGCCGCAGATTCGTCGCAGAACTCGTTGCCCAGAACTGGGCTATTTTGCCTCATTCTGTGACCATTCTGCGATCGCAGAATTGTTATGCGGTCCGTAGAGTTAAATCTACGATCGCAAATTTCACCCAGAATCGTATTTTTTCCAGCTTTTGGTAATTTGATCATAACTTTGTGTAGTAATGTCCAAATGACGAACGGTTTGAAGAGTTGGAAACTTTTATTTGATAGGTTATCCATCACCTAAAACTTTATAGATATTTAGATATGCTCGTTCAAAGTATGGACTAGTGCAAGATCAATAGAAATTTTAGCCTATTATGGACTTTTTAAATTTTTCTTAGACTTAGTCCTTTCCTTGGACCCCAAATTACTTACCATAAGACTTATACACATATTTACAAAATCCAATGGATTTACACCATATTAATAGCACATAAAATATTATAATAAGCCTACGAGACACCATGAAATCCTAAGTTACTTAGCGAAAATTTTCGGGGCCTTACATTCTCTCCCCCTTAGGATCGTTCATCCTCGAATGAGGAGTAGATTTCGACTTAAACGCTTAATATAATAAATCTCTTTTCTCACCTTCCTCAAGACCCTAAATTTTGACTAACTCCTAAATTTTTCAGAAATTTCGGCAGAGTTTCCTGTGTAACTAGGCCTATCCACCTGCCAGAGAATCACCAAAATCGTCTTAACAACACACCCACAACTAGACAGAGCACCACAATGTATATATCAACTATACTAATCTCAATATTACAAGAACTACATTGTCCTAAGGATACCAGAACATGGACTGCACAGTTTTTGATCAAAACACCTATATAGCACCTTTCAAGTCAAAACTAATTGATATTCAATCAAGCAAAAATATTTTCCTTACACGATAATTTCAGCCTTCCAGATGACCTTCTCACTTTACGAGCTCTATCATGACACATTCTCGGAAATAATGTCAACTCCCAAACATACATAACAAGGATGACAAATAGACACCTGGCATGAGTTAACTATCCATTGACTTTACCTTTAATAATTTTCACTGTACAATTCACATTCCACCGGATATTGCAATTCATGGTGACA